>PVIC010011222.1:0-36270 GCA_004025085.1 Thryonomys swinderianus
GGATCTGTGAGCAACTCTTAGCACAATGCCAAGTTCATTATGACATTACGTCAGTCCACCATCTTGGCCATGAGATAAGACTTTATAGCCTGTCTTTCTCTCTCTTCACATTCCTTCTTAACCTCAGTATGTGCAACTCTTTTAACACTACCTACAACCTTTGAGTTAGTATGTAAAAACAGAAAATTCATTTCACACAGATTTATAAGAAAAGCATTATAATGATTAACTTCATTTTACCCATAAAAACATGAAGCACACCTAGAAGGGTAAAGTGGCTTGCTCAAGAGCAAGAATTTAAACCTAGGAAGCTTGTATGATACCCAAGAGAAACAACCTTAGCTCTTAGGGAGAATGCACTGTTTTGTCAAGTCTCCACTGAGTAAACTGATAAAACCTCTCCTGAACCCACCTCATCCAAGGAACCTAAAGCTTTAAGATTTTTCTGACCAAGTGAAGCCAGAAATTTCATTATCAAAGGCACTTATGAGAAAACACACCAAGAGGGAATCCTCAGGGACCATACAGAGCAAGCTGAAGCCACCTGGCAAGAGGAAAGAAACACTGTGCTACTCATTCATTCACACAATATCTGTGATGTCATTAACTATGAGCATGTGAACAAGACAATGATCCTCTTCTCACTGATTTTATGTTCTGTGCAGGAAGATGGACAGGATTCAAACCAGAAAAGTAGAAAATGTACTAAAGGATTAATATCTTACTGAGAAGGGTGACATGATAGGTCAGGATTTTTCTATCTCAACTGCACATTAGGTTCACAGAAGATGATTTTTAAAATCCAGATTCCCAAGATGATTGTCAGACTAATTAAATTAGTCTCTGTGGTAAGTGAGACTGAAGTAGTAGCGTTTTAAAGCTCCAATGTAAAGCCAGGGTCTGAACCTCCTTGGGAGAGGGGGACAGGTGTATGATTTGGACAAGCTGGTTGTCCAAAGAAGGAAATGGGTGCATCCCCCTGTCACCTCTGAATCAGCAGCATTGAGCCATGACCTACATATACAGGAGGAACTAAACATGCAAAGTACTCGTGGAAGACCCTTTAGCTGGAGAAGGGAAGTACTGATCCTTGAGCCCTAATGCCTAGACTTCTTGTGTGTGGTATAAGCAGTGACTACTGTGTTTATTTTTTACTAGCAAATACACAAGTCTTATTTGCTATATGGTTCTAAGTTCTAAGCAATAGAAGCCATTTTGTAATGTTAAGGAGAGATACAACTAGAAGACAAAACTGGGGCTCACAAGATGGATGGGAAAGATGAAGGATGCAACTTGGAGAATGACTGAGAACCAAGCCAGCCTCACAGGACTCAGTAACAATGTCTTTTGATAAATCATTCAGATGAAAATGTTGCCACCTCAGTGCTAAGAGATTGTGCAGTAGCTGTCATGAACCCTAACCTTCCCTTAGTCCTGACTGGCCAAGCCTGCCTAGGACAGAGATCCACTCTGCCTCTAGAGACTCTCCCTGTTCTAGCTTCTACACTAGGCCACCAGTACTAGAAAATCTAGGCAAAGAGGTGGGTGCTAAACAATCAGGAAATAAAAGCAAATCTCTCTCTTTCTCCCTCTATCTCTCTCTCCCTCCCTCCCTCCCTCCCCTCCCTTTCTCTTTCCTTCCTTCTCTTCCTCTTCCTCTCCCTTCTCCTTCTTTCCTCTCTCTTTTACAAGCTTCTTGCCCCACACCCACTGCATAATATTTCACTCTGCAAATTGAACATACCTAGTAAAAAGTTTTTTAATGAATAAAATTGCTTTCATTTGTTATCCAGGAAATCTGCTCAAGGAAAAATTAAAAATGAAAGCCTGAATTGCTTTGTGACTCTATTATTTTCCCTTTTTCCTCCATTCACCCTCCAAAGTTGTTTTGTAAGGTTTAACCCAGTTGTAGCTGAGAGCATTATCATGCCAGTCTTTACTCAGGAGCTAGAATGAAGGTCACAGGACAGAAGGACCCTGCCACAGGCGCCTGTCCCCACTTCCTTTCCAGCTCTCCATGAAACTGCACCACCCAGCAATTTGTCCTCTTTGTGTATGATGCCTAAATAACTTGCCTTTTGAATGGTTCTGATTAAAGGATGAAAGAATTACATTCTACGATTTGCAAATTCATAATATTCTCCAAAAAATGAACCTAATGAAATTAAAGCTCCATTTAAAAATACACTCTGATAGACCTACAGGTCACAAGGCTTATTTTGATTAACATCTTCTACTGCTTTTGGCATGTCAGTAACAACCCCAGAAATGCCACTGGTTTGCCATTTTTCTGGCATGTTTGATCAAATGACAATCTGCTCAATTTCTTATGCTACTAAAATTTGGGAGGATGAAGCAGTGGGGAAGAGAGAAGAAAACAAAGAGATAGAAGAAATAAAGAAAAAAGGGAGAAGAGAAAGAATGGAAGATAAAGGGAAACAAGGTGTACATAGAATTCTGGCTCCTAAAGACATGCACACATTAATCCTCAGAATCACTGAGTATGCTGTTATGTAGCAGTGCACTATTAAGCCTGCAGATGGAATTAAGGTTGCTAATCATCTGACCCTAACATAGGGAGATTTCCGTGGATCCTCTGGCTGAGCTAATGTAATTACAAGGATCCCTAACAGTAGAAGGAAGAGCAAAAGAGGATAGAAGATTCAAGTATGGAAATGAAGTCTAAGAGATGCTACACTCTTGGTTTTGAAGATGGAGAAGGAGGCCACAAACTAAGGAATATGAGTTCCTTCTAGAAGGGAGAAAAAGCAAACAAACAGATTCTCTCCTTGGAGCCTCAACTAGACTTGCCTGTTCCCAATCTTAGCCTAGAGAGATTCATGTTGGATTTCTAATCTATATAACTGTAAAGTAACACAATTATGTTGTTTCAAGCCATGAATTTATACAGAAATTTGTTATACCAGCCACAGGATATTTATATACAAGGCAGAGAAGAAGGAAGAAAGAAGGCAGTATTTCTTGGTAACATGCATGAGCCATGTCCGAGGCTTGGAGAGCTAATGTAGAATACTTCACTGGAGTTTTGTGGAATTGTAGGGATGTTTGAAGCAGGTATTTGCCCCAGACAACTGAGCTCATTTCATGGAAGAAATAACAATACTCCTAGGCTGAAATGGGAAGTCATAGGTTAAAGTGGATGTTCAGATTTAAAAGGAGATTAAGGGTAGAAAACAAAAAATCTTGTTGGTGAGGCAGAAGCCAAGAAGGTAGGTCTCTAAGAATAGCAAACATGGAGAACCAGAATTTGATCTACCTACAGGGTTCTTGAAGTTTTGCTCTAAGATGGATGCTGGAAGAAATATAGACAGGCTGGAAACTGCTAAGTGGAAGTTGAAGGTTCAAAAGATGCTAAATTCCAATCAGGCCACAGTGAGCCCCCCCCCCCCACCTCCATATCCATGAAGATGGCTACAATTAAAAAGACAGACAACAGTAAGTATTGATAAAGACAAAAAAACTGAAATCTTAGTATATTGCTGGCAAGATTATAAAATGATGTAATTGCTTTAGAGAACAATCTGGTGGTTACTCAAAAAAGTTAAACATAGAGTGACCATACATCACAGAAATTCCACTATTAGAGAGATAGCAAGATAAATGAAAACAAAGCCACATAAACATTTGTGTATTAATGTTCACAGAATCAGTATTCATAGCAGCTAATAGTGGTTACAACCTAAATACCCACCAACTAGCTGACAAATGGACAAGTTAAATCTAGCATATAGACAAAATGAAGTGTTTTTTAGCCACACAAAGGAATGAAGTACTGGTAGATGCTAAAACATGGAAGAACTTTAAAAATAATTATGGGAAGTATGAAAAGTCAGAAAAAAAGGCCACATATTATATGATTCTGTTTATATGAAATGTCCGTATAGACAAATGTACAGATACAGAAAGGAGATGTTCCCTAAGCCTGAGGAGAGGATGAAGGTTGATCATGAAGGGTAAAGTATGATGAAACTGATCTAAAATTAATTACAGGGATGACTTTACAACCCTGTGAACCTACCCCAAACTCAGAAAGTTATTGAACTGTACCCTTAAAATGTCTAAATTGTGCAGAGACAGGAGGATTGCTGAGTTCGCGGCAGCTTGCCTGGGCACCATAGTGAGCTCAGGGCCAGCCTGAACTACAAAGCAAGACCCTGTCTCCAAAAAGCAAAAAAAAAAAAAAGTCTAAATTGTGTAGCATGTGAATTTATCTCAAAATGCAATTACTGGGCAAAAATATACAAACAAAGCCAGCATAAAACACTAGAACAAGGATCAAAGCTGAGCAAAGGTGAGCACAGACTGGTGCTATAAGAGCTATCTGGAGCAATTCTTGCCACCAGGGTTGCTGAGACCACATTCTAGGGAGAGACTTGATTCTTCCCAGGCTGAGGCATTTGACACAGCTCGAGTCAGTGACAGAGACCCCAGCTGTCTGGTCTTTTTTGGGATCCGAGGATTCTGTTAGTTCTGAGCCTATGGCAAATGAGTCCCCACAGAATAAGAAATGGTTCCAAGCAGAACTGCCCACATGTACTTTGTAATATGGCCACCATTTGCCCCATCTGCAGTAAACTTTTCACTCCCCCAGCTGTGCAGAAACTGGGCATGTGGCAGCCTTGGTGAAATCAAGGCGGGCTCAGTGCTAGCAGTAAAAGGCATTCTAGGGCCCCTTTCCTACCTACTTTGGGAGTTTCAATGCTTTTGTTCACAAAAGAAGGAGAAGAAAATGGATGCAGAGAAAGGAAGATGAGGAGATGATACCTGTGTTGCTGATGATCACATCATCTCTGACAGGCTTTTATATCTTACTGAGGCAGCAGGGAGCTAGAGGCCACTGGAGGGTAGGCCTTGTCCACGTGTTCACTGTTCTGCTCAGTGAGCTTAAGGAGCTTGTTCAAGGTTACCTTAAGCTTCTGAACATAAACAGGAGAACAGCTCATTTCCAAGCACTCTCCTGTGGCTTTGGCAGCAGCATGGCACTATCTTAAAGCAGAAACAGCTCGTGCTGGTCTCCTGACAGCCAGTGCCCTTTTGGACTTCACACCCGATGCATGGCCATGTCATGCTGCATTACTTCCAAATGTCATCAGCCACTCCACTGGACTCAGACCAGGTGCACGTGTGTATGTGTGCATAAGCACACACTCACACAGTCCACTGTGTCACTGACATCTCAGGGGGCCTTCCAAACAGCAGGCCACATGTGGCTCTGTCTTTGGGAATTTAACCAGCTTATATGGAAGCAAATATTTGAAGTTTACCAAACATAAACCAAGTAAAACCTAAGTCAATCAAAAGTGACTAAACACTGCTTTAGTCCAAATACATGTTTCTAAAAGGTCACAGCTGGTGTAATTATCCATGCTAGACTTAGCACGCATTCAGCTGTGTGCCTAAGACTGCCAAGAACTGGAATACATTTAGAATCCTTAAATAAGAGTCACCTTGTTTTCAGAAAATGCTTGGTTAAGTCGGGTTCAGGGCAGGGAGGGGAGCTATTGGGAAGGACCATTAGAGTTTAATGACATTTTTGAGAAAATGTATAGGGAAACTTCTTTGGAAAAAGGAATAGAAGTATATGTCAGAGCCAATTTCTCATACTATGTGGATAGAAGCCCTTTTTCCTCAAAGAAAATAAGTCCTGACAAGTACAACAACAACAACAAAAGAACACAATGACAGAATGAGCAATCCAAGAAGTCAGGCAGAAGGAGGAAAACACAAATAATGAAATGCAGGCTGAGAGGTGGCCTGCAAAACCTGTGACCCTGGTGTGAAGGGGCATGACAGGCACTGTCCACTCTTCTCTCAACTGTTCAGCATCTCAATAGGCAGAGCCCCAACCCAAAGGGCCCCTCTCACTGAATATTAGCCCTGCGGCCTGGCAGTTGTTAAAATGTGCCTAGCACCCTGAGCACTCTGTGCGGGAGCATGAGAACTACCACAGAGAATGGTGAACTGAGGGCAGGCAGGGCTCCCTTCCTTCAGCCTCGCTTGTTCTGGGGCAACTCCTCTCTTCTGGTTTTATAGCTTGGATGTTCTTCTATGACTTTGCTTCACACAGGGCTATACCACCCCACTAGAAACCTAACTTCAAACTCCTTGAGGTAATTTCTGAGGCTCATGCCTGCATGCATGCTTAGGGAGGCTTAAAGGGACAGCAGCCTGATGGTTAGACTGCAGGGCATCTGGAAGGAGCAGAGAGAACTAGAAGGGAGTTTGTATGAAAGTGCTCTGAGGAACATTGTCTGTCTTCTTCATTCATTGTTCTATCCCCAGGGCCCAGGAGAGTACCTGGCATGCGGTATATACTCAAACATGTTATCAAGAAAATGAATTAGTGAGACTTATCTGGTGAAAGACACCAATGAGGAGGCCACAACTCATAGCCAGGCTAGGAGCTCAGCAGTCTGAGACAGTTCACGGCCCAGTAAGAAGGAGTGGGCAGAGGACAGGCCCTTGGGGAGACCACCTGTAGCACTGGAACAAAATTGAGATCACTGAATACTCTGGATACCTGACACTGTTACCTGTGTGAGAAGGGAGCCAAAGACGGCAACTACCTCCTCACTGAAGTCTCTAGGATTTCTCTCCATAGCCTGAATAACTAAAAGAAAATGAAGAGACAGTTCCACTAGTAAAGGACTCTGGAAACATCCCTGCCATAATTGAGCCAGTTCTACAAGAGCTAACACATGCATAAGTGGAAATCAGGTCAGGGACAGTATATAGATAGAACTTTAACTGAATCTGTACATTTTTCCCTTTAAAAATGAAAAAGAAAGAGCTAAAATTTCTGGAAGCATTACAGTGGTAATGAAGAGCACAGGGCCCCTGAAGGCTGCCTTCCTGGACTCAAAGTTTGGCTCCTGCCTATTAACTTGGGGCCCATTGGCAAATGGCTTTCAATACCTCTAGCCTGCTTGGTCTCTTTCTCTATGAAAAGGACCACTAAGAATACCTCTCTCCTACAGTTGTATATGAAATCAATAAATTACACCATTCTCATTACTTAGATAAGCAATTGCTATTGCCACAGACAGAAACAAACTGCTGAAACTCATTAAACATGAGGGTTGGCACAGTAGTGTTCATTATGATTTTCTTATGTTTGAAATAATTAAAGTTAAAAAAATCCTTCTTTCAACCCCCAATGAATAAATACACTGGAAAATCTGTCCTTATAAGACATCCAAAGAAAGATACAGCAGAAGATAAGGAAAATATAAGCCAGAGATTCTCAGAGGGTGGTCATGGCACAAGAAGCATAACCTTCACTTGGAAATTTATTATGGGGCCGGAGATTTAGCTCAGTGATTCCGGTGCCTGCCTCACAAGTGCAATGGCCCTGAGTTCAATCCCGGTAACCACATATAATGCTGGGCGTGGTGACTCACGCCCACCAGCAATCAGTACCACATACCACAGTGCTGGGTGTGGTGGCTCACGCCTGTTATCCCAG
Source organism: Thryonomys swinderianus (assembly GCA_004025085.1). Lineage (NCBI taxonomy): Eukaryota > Metazoa > Chordata > Mammalia > Rodentia > Thryonomyidae > Thryonomys > Thryonomys swinderianus. Next base: position 7,487 of record PVIC010011222.1, read on the forward strand.
CACTTGGGAGGCAGAGACAGGAGGATTGCTGAGTTCATGGCAGCTTGCCTGGACTACATAGTGAGCTCAGGGCCAGCCTGAACTACATAGCGAGACCTTGTCTCAAAAAAAAAATTAAAAAATTTTTAAAAAAAGAAATTCATTATGAATGTAAATTTTGTCCCCACCCCCAGTGACCAACCCACTGAATCAGGATCCTAGGGCTCAGTCCTGGAGTCTGTCCTAACAAGCCCTCCTCGGTCTCAGATATACTAAGACCACCAGGTAAGTGAAGAACTAGGCAGCTCGAAGTCCCCAAGGAACCCCATGTAGTTGAAGTTCTCTGATGTTTGTGCTACTACTACTAACTGGGGCATCTTTATTGGATCATCGAGGATTCCCTCTCTCTTAAATCCCTACTTACTCCACAGCTAACCCTACAAAGTCCAGAGGAGTAGCTATGAGAATAAGTTAGAAGAATGCATAGGAGAAACTACTATCTCTCTTTTTCTGATAGAGTCTAGTTGGAAGGCAGACTAGATTTGACTAGATGATAGCAGTGGCTCTTGTGACTTTTAAACTTTGGTGGCATTTTATCATTAATTCTAAAATATTCTATTGCTCATACACAACGTTCTTTATCTCCCCCATTCACTCAGTGCTCCTGAACCCTTACTTGATCTTCCACCACCACCACCATGCCCTGGGAACACCATACAAATGCCAGTAATAACCTGGAGCCTTAACAGTAGTTTAGGGGATAGCATTTGTTATATTTTTACCCTACCCACAGCATTCCCAAACAAAAATTTCCAACAGCAATTATTGGAAATACAAGAAAACTATCAAAATGCTATAAAAAGCAACTTAGTAGATTATAAAATACATAAAAATAAAAGTTATGGGTCTGTTGTAAATAGTGTCTATATACTGGAAATTGTAAGTATAGTTTCCTGGGAAGTATTGTATAAAATTAGGAGTAGCAGGAGATGATGTTTTGAGATGATTAGTTTTTTGAGATGATTAGTTCCTTTATCTGTCCATACTGGAAACATGCTTAATAAATGTTTGTTGACTAAATCAATAAAAAGACCACCCTCCATACACACCCACGGTTCATAACATACACACACACACACACACTTTAACAATGTCTTGTTAATCTGACATTGGGTATGAGGTCATATACTTTCCTACAACAGTAAATATTTTCAGATGCCTACAAGCTGCTACAAAAATTTTAGAAAGTTGGGCCGGAGGGTTAGCTCAGTGGTTCTGGTGCCTGCCTTGCAAGCACAAGGTCCTGAGTTCCGATCCCAGGAACCACATACAATGCTGGGTGTGAAGACTCACGCTCACCAGCAATCAATAACACATACCACAATGCCGGGTGTGGTGGCTCACACCTGTAATCCCAGCACTCGGGAGGCAGAGACAGGAGGATTGCTGAGTTCGAGGCTTGCCTGGGCTACATAGTGAGCTCAGAGCCAGCCTGAATTACAAAGCGAGACCCTGTCTCAAAAAAAAAAAAAAAATTTAGAAGAATACAAAAAAATTGCAAGGATAAGAACACCAACCTCCAGAACAAAGTACAGGGGGCAAAGGGAATATAAAAATAAAATTGTGATCACTGAATGGTGATGAAACTCAACTTCTTGTAATAAAATTAATGATAATGAACTTCTGATCCAGAGAACTGGGCTGCTTATGCCCACTGAAAGGACTCAAGGGTGAAAATCTCAAAACTCAGCAAAGTTAACTACAAAGAGAGACCTTAAGTGGATCAATCAGAGTTGAACTACTAGATAGAAGGATTAAGTGGCTAATAAAAGGGATGTTCTACTGACCTCTAACACAGGAGGGAAGAGATAATGAGATAAGTAAAGCTGGTGAGGATAATAAGACTATAATTATGGCCAAGTTCAAACCACTGAGTGTACATTAGAGAGGCCTCCAGATAACTGGAGAGAAAGGAAACCTCATCCCCCGGAAGTTAATGCTGCCTCTGGCACTGGAGATGCTGCCAGCTGCATCTGCCTCTGACTGGTGTGAAAATGAAACCAACCTCATAGATGTTTCAGATACACTATACTGCTTGCTGCCTGTGAGTTACTGTCTTGAAAAGACAAAGCCAAAAAAAATAAGGCCCATAACCAGAGAAACTAAGCATGACCCGAAGTCACCTGTGGTAATCATTTTAAACAGTAAGTGTTGTGGTGGGCAACATGCCTGGATATTTACTGAGCCTCTGCTGTGCACAAGGTGGTAAATGACATAGGGCATCATACATCCTGGGATGCATGAGAAAGACACACACACTCAACACAGGGTGAGTTTTAGTTCCTCAGGCTGGAAGATAAAACGTAGCACATTTACAAGTTTATTCTTTCTGACTGTGGGAATTCAGAGTCTGATAATAAAACAGCCAAAAAATGTATTAAAAGAACAGCATTTGGTTAGGGACATGCAGGCAGTCTCCTTCTGCATTTGGAGCATTTGGTTTTTCTACAGAATGCTTTACATAATTGTTCACTTAATCTCTTGGGTGAAATAAACGTATGGCAGCTTTACTACACTATTGATTCAAATTATTACTGTAATGATAGAGCTATCCAGGGAGTTGTCACTGGGTTCTGAGAGATGTTCTGATGGCTGCCATGTGCATTATTAAGGAGCACTCTCACAGGGACTCCTCCCTGCATTGCCTGAGCTAGAATCAGTAATGGTCATCAGGGTACCTTCGGTTCAGGGCTGGATTTTCAGGAACTAAAAGGGAAGCTTTTGGAGGGTCTGCAGCTATGATGACTACGTGTCCAGTGAAGTGATTCCAAGGGACTCAGCTTCTCTACTTTAGGCTGTGCAGCCCTGGAGACAAAATTTAAACAAAAACAGTTTGTAGGGAAGGGTCCTTGAAGGAAATAAGATAAATTCTGTTAAATTCTGAAAACAATTTAAGGAAGGGCTGTTTATGGGTGACAGAGCATTGAGGGAATTGGCAGGGATGATAAGGCACTCACAGGGGAAATGTGCACCAGAAACCTACTAGAAACAGGGCATGGGGGGGGTGAGTGAAAATATGCTCTCTTCTTAGGCCATTCTGACTCCTGTGAATGATTTCCAACAGCCAGACCCAAGTGGAAGGCAGGAATCCTATGGAGCTAACTTTCTGGGACTAGGGCAAAGTGAATGAAGGAAAGAGTGGAGCCAGCGTAACTTGGACAGTGATAACCAGCCCCAATAACACAAGGCTCTGTGCACAAGAGAAGGCACAAGGAATGTGATGGGAACTGGTAGACAATTATAGTACAACAATACAATCACATCATCACATAATGTCTCACTGATGTCCAGGAGCCAACCTGAAATTTGGGGAAGACTCCTCTCATTATGGGAGAGGGAAATGGTCAGGAGCCAGGACTTACCATCATGCAGAGCTATGACAGAGTCCTAGTCCACTTCACTGCAGAAAGGATACCAACCTCTCCAAGGCTCAGTTGGTACTGCTGGAAAACTAGCAATACATAGGATTATTTGAAATCAGATGATTTTTGTAGAAAATTTAGCCCAGTTCCTGTTTTTCAGCAGATGCTCAAAGATGACAGTTGTTTATAAATAATGAAGGAGCCACAATGTCAGTGAAGCTGCTTGTGCAAAAAGCAGTTCATTATAAGGATGAAGAATGACTGAGATAACTCAGAGCTAACCATGGACCATCTTCAGAATGAAATCACTGGCAGGACCTTGTGCCCATCCCCATCACTTGCTTCTGTACACCTGTCTGAAGACTTTGTCTCTTTGAGCACTAGCTCTCTCTAGTTATTGACCATACTATAGACTAGGACCACTTAGCATGGTTTCTGAAAACTGCAACCAGAATAGTTCCTAGTCACACCAAATCACACCTCGGCTGGTTCTTAGGCTCCTTCTAAATTCCTGCAGAGAGACTCAATTTCCCTAATTCAGGTGTGGAGTCTACCTTGGACTGGCCTGGTCGCCCTGACTGTGTTGACTTCCTGCAGATCCACTCCCAAGAAGCCCTGTCTGACTGCTCCCTGCCCTATGAAAACTGCATTCATGTACTTCCCACTTGGGCTAGCCAATGAATAGAGTGTCCAGCAGGACATCAGAGGAGAGGACAAGGATGAAGCCAAGTCTTTCCTCACAAGGTAGGTGCAAGAGGACTGTGTGCTCCCCCAGGGCCCACAGCTTGATTCAAGGAGGTGAAGATTCTCAGTTCTGGTGACCTTTTCTGTCCCTCAAGATAAGGGGCTGTCAGAAAGCTTTGCTGCTGCCAACACTCAGGCACTCTACACTCTGCCTACATGTTTGTGAACTATCCTTTGTTAAATAAACCTCAAATTGATTCATCTGCACTACCATCTTCTGCTGGGACCAAGAGCAAATTTATGGCCAGCAGAAGACTCTTAACAAAGAGGTCTTCTGGCCTTGTACCTGGTGGGTATACATGTGGAGACAAAGATCTTTTAAAGTATAAAGTTCCAAGCATTTTTTATGTTATTATTGTTGCTGTCTTATTGTTCTTAGTGTTATAAACATCACTAATTGTAATTCTGTCCCTCTCTTTTGATATCTACTAGACTGGCATCAGTCTCAATTGCCCCATAAGCTCAAATGATTAGGTCCTTCAAGAACCTACTTTTTTTTTTTAAGACAGGGTCTCACTTTGTAGTTCAGGCTGGCCCTGAGCTCACTATGTAGTCCAGGCAAGCCTGGAACTCAGAAATCCTCCTGTCTCTGCCTCCCAAGTGCTGGGATTACAGGCATGAGCCACCATGCCTGGCACTGTGCTATGTGGTATTGATTGCTGGTGGGCATAAGTCACCACACCCAGCATTGTATGTGGTTACTGGGATCGAACTCTGAACCTTGCGCTTGCGAGGCAGGTGCCAGAACCACTGAGCTAAATCTCCAGCCCTCAAGAACCTACTTATAAGCTGCATTCCGCTCTCACTCAAGCCTCCACAATCTTTAAGCTGGACTTTGCCTTTGAAAAACCTTGGTAACTTTGAGGTTTTTAGCCCAAGTGACACTGGCAGATATACAGAGTGCCCAGGACTGAGTCATCTGCCCAGAGGACACCAAGTATCTTTGTGTTCAAGGGGATGATGTCTGTGATCACTGGCAATGGAGATAAGAGTGACAGTAATGCAATGGAGGTAAGAGTGATAGTACTGCAGTCATCCACCACACAAGTGTCCCACTGATGTCAAAGCCCTAGAGGACAGGACTTTCAGGATCACTGTTGATTCACTGAATAACTCCCAAATGATGTTATTTTAGATTCTCCAAAGTTTCAATCTCAGGCCCTGGCTGCTCTAATAATCACTCATCCTTTCCTTTTCAATTTAGAAAGTACATTCATTAGCCATTTATTAAATAAGCTCACTAACCTGCTCCCGAGATTAGAATCAGGGTTATTCTGATTTTACTGTTTACAATATACCAGCAATTGCTGAGGGCAACAGGTACAAAATGAAATCCTGGCTACCCATTCTCTCCTCTTCTGAGATAACATAACAGGCCAGCCATAAAGATGTAGAATGACCCCTAGAATCAAGGTTAAACATGCACATCCTTGATAACAAAATACATCCTTACACAAAGCAGAGGTCATTTTTTTCTAAAATTAAAAGCAAACATCAAGTGGAATCATTTTTTCCTAGTGCAGAGAAACCTCATAGGATTAAAATGAAGTTGGTGAATATATGGCCTCATTATCAAGCCAGTGATTTTCCAGTGGGTTTTCCCCTAGTTTGTTTAAATATTGTGATTCCAGCGCAGAGCCCCCTCTTTCCAAGTGTGATGCTTCCATCCACTTGATTCTGTAAGAGAGCTCCTGAGTGACCTGTTGCCATGGAAACAATGGCCAGGTTTCCTACTGCCTACTAGCTCAGTGGCCTTTTGATAACTTTAAGAGAGTTAGATCTGGCAAAAAACCAAAACCAAAAACTCAACCAAACAAACAAGCTTAAAGTCACTTAATAGCTGTGTGACCTTGAACACACTGGCATACCTCTCCGAGTTTCAGTTTCCTCACCTGAAAATTGGGATAAATCATAATAGCTCTCTATGAATTTTTGTAAGAATTAAATGTGAGTAAAGTGAGTAGTATGTTTTTCACTATATGTACTCAATAACTTAGTCCTTCCACTGTGATTATGTATTTGGAAACAGGACCATATATAGGCACTAAGTCCTGAAGAACCGGGTTAAAGGGAATGAAGCTATCACATCCTTTACGAAACCCTTTGGGAACATGGGTGCTTACCAAAAGCTCTCTGGGAATCCTGGGCCTCTCTATGTCATATGCTCCCTGCTTCAAGGCTCACTTGGGATCTGCACAGGAACAAAGGTGCTCATTGCTGCTGCCTGTTCTGGAGACTGCAAACCTCCTCTGTGGTTATGTAACAAATGCCACCCTTCCCATGCAGGGAAAGCACTGAAGACTATTGTCAGCAGCACCTGCTTTGAGGAGATGGTTCTCAGAGACCTACTCATACTCCTTGACCTGGTTTGCATGATGCATAGCTCCCACCAATGGTTTTCCTCCATGCGAGCTAACTCTGGATGAGCTCCATCCTGGAATATAACCTTAATACCTAGTGTGTTTCTAATTGCAGAGAGTAGTTCTATAGGCAAAGTGACAGCTGTCAAGTCAACCTCATTCCAAGCTGTACAATCCTCCAAGTCACAATTGTGCAGGAAAGTAAAATCAGTTTATTATGTATGAGCTGGCAACTTTCAATTAACACCAATGGCAAATACTATACAGCAGTTAAGAATTTGTCTCTGAGTACAGACTAGTTTTGAGCCCTAGCTCACTCATGTGGTTCACTTGTTCCAGTTCCTAGTCTTTCTGGCATTCATCTGAAATGGGCAGAGAGTCAAAGGATTACTTACATCACAGACAGAATATTAATGAATATTTGAAAGTCCTGAGAGACACTAAACATTTCTAAAATGTTAGTAATCACCATTGTTACTTCTTTCTCTGTTCCCAGTTGTGCTTCATGCTGAGTTAAAGGAACACATCCTTCAATAGATGGAACTCATTCTTTTGGAGATTTTACTTATTTGTTTGTTTGTTTATTGGTGTTATTGGGAATTGAACTCAGAACCTTCACACTGAGCTATACCTCCAGCCCTTTTTATTTTTTTTTCATAGTCTTTCTAACATGTATTTCTTACATGGGGTCCATAGGACTTTGTGGCTTCTTATGCACAGGGAGAACAGAGAGATTTAAGATGAGGGCTATGTTCTGTGGGAGAACAAAGAGGATGGTTCATGGGAAAAAGAAAAAGAAAAAAAGAAATCCAAAGCAGTCTGTAAACTTTGGGGAAGTAGATGCCTGGACAATAAATACATAGTTTTTCAGACCATGTTTATTGTCCTGGACAATAAATACACAGTTTTTCAGAGCCTTAAGGGTTGAATATTTAGCTTATTTAGTAAGAAAATGTCTTCCTACCAAGTCCAAGGCCCTGAGTTTGGCCCTCAGCACAAAAAGGTAGAATACAAGGTTACACAAGGATAAGAAATGTCCCAAATACATTAGTCACTAAGGAAATGCAAAGTAATTTAGTATTGAGATGCTAAAGTAAGTAAACAAAAGGATTGAACACACTGAGTAGTGTTGGAGATATAGAAGAACTAGAACTTTCTGCCACTGTACATGGGAATCTAAATTAATATTACCACTTAGGAAAAATGCTTTAATATTTATTAAAACTAAAATAGTTTAGCAATTCCATTCCTGGTTATATATACCTGAAATAAATGCTTAGTCCATGAAAATGCATGTATAAAAATATTTATAGTAATATTATCACGAAGCTAATAGTAAGTGTTCTAAATTTAAAATGAATAAACTGTTATTGCTCATATTATTATCTGGAATTTTAACCTAATAGTGCACAGCAATGTAAAAGAATAAACTACTAGATAACAAAGAAAAAAATACTAAAAGTACCCAGGTACACACTGAAAAGTTCTGAATTACGATGTGCATAAACATGTAAGAGCAAAAGAAATAGAACAGAAAAGACAGAAGATTCATACAAGAGAGGTAGGAGAGGGAGAAATAGATAAAAATAAGAACTAAATGAAATTCAGACTAAAAAAAATACAAAGAATCAACAAATGGAACAGTCCATGATTTGAAATAAACAAAAGAGATAAGCACTTAGGCAAACTTACCAAAAGAAATAGAGAAAAAACTCACATCAATACAATTAGAAATGAAACAGGCAAAATCAAAACAGACACCATCAAAATCCAGAACATAGTGACTACTATGAAAAATTGTATGCCAACAAAATGGCCCTGAGCTCACTATGTAGCCCAGGCAAGTCTCAAACTAGCAATCCTCCTGTCTCTGCCTCCCGAGTGCTGGGATTACAGGCGTGAGCCACCACACCTGGCACTGTGATATGTGGTATTGATTGCTGGTGGGCATGAGTCACAATGCCCAGCATTGTATGTGGTTACCGGGGATCAAACTGAGGACCTTGCGCTTGTGAGGCAGGTGCCAAAACCACCGAGCTAAATCTCCAGCTGAAAATGGATAATCTTGAAGAAAAGGATTCCAAGACTCATACAAATTACCAAAACCAAACCAAGAAGACATTAAAGTTTTTAACAAGTCAATCATAAACAATGAAACTGAGGCAGAATTTTTTTTTAAAACTACCAACTAATAAAGGCACAGGACCTGATAAGATTCATTGCTAAATTCTACAAACCCTTTAAGAACATTATATCACCCATATTCCTCAAACTCTTCAATGAAATTATAAAGGAAGTAATACTTCCAATCTTATTTTTGGAAACCAGCAACACTCTGATCCCCAAAACAGAAAAGGGCCCATGTAGTAAAGAAAACTACAACCTATTCTCAAAGATGCAAAAATCTTCAACAAGAGCCTAGCAAATAAAATAAAACACATCATCAAAAAGAGCATGCATCGGGCCAGAGGGTTAGCTCAGTGGTTCCGGCGCCTGCCTCGCAAGCACAAGGACCTGAGTTCGATCCCCAGTAACCACATATAATGCTGGGCGTAGAGACACGCCCACCAACAATCAACACTGCATATCATAATGCAGGACGTGGTGGCTCAGGCCTGTCATCCCAGCACTCGGGGGGCAGAGACAGGAGGATTGCTGAGTTCGCGGCGGCTTGCCTGAGGCACCATAGTGAGCTCAGGGCCAGCCTGAACTACAAAGTGAAACCCCGTCTCCAAAAAGAAAAAAAAAAAAAAGAGCATGCATCATGACTGAGTAAGCCTCATCCCAGGGTTGCAAGGATGATTTAACATATGCAAATGAATAAATGTAATATAATGCATAATAGAAACAACAAAGACCACAAGATACAATCAATGTGGAAAAATCTTTTAACAAAATCCAACATTCCTTCATAATAAAAACCTCAAGTAAAATAGGTATAGAAGGACCTTATCTGAACCCAGAAAAAGTCATTTGTGACAAAACAATGCCCAATATCACATTAAATGAGGAAAAACTGAAAGCTTTCCTAAAAACAGAAACAAGACAAAGATGTCCAATAATTCCACTTTTGTTCAACATACTACTTGCAACATTAGCCAGACAAATCAGGTAAGAGAAAAAAAGTAAAAGGATTACATATAGGAAAATAAGAAGTTAAACTATCATTTTTTGCAAATCATATGGTACTATACAAAAAGAAGTCAAATAATTCCACCAGAAAACTGTTAGAATTAACAACCAGTTTCAGCAATTATAGATTACAAAATCAACAAACAAAAGTCAGTAGTATTCATATATACCAATAATTAATTCAATGGAAAATAAATCAGGAAAATAATACCACTCAGAGTAGCATCAAGAAAAAATAAACATATGGGAATTAACCTAACCAAAGAAATGAAAGACCTCTACAACAAAAACTACAGTACTCTGAAAAGAGGGATTGAAAAGGACATTAGAAAATGGAAAGATGCCCCCTTTTCCTGGATAAAATAATCTATATTTTCTAAATGGCCATCTTCCAAAAGTGATACTGAGATTCAATGCTAATCAAAACTCCAACAGCATTGTTCACAGAACTGGAGAAAACAATTTTAAAATTTATATGAAAATAAAGAGATTCAGAATGGCAGAAGGATCATGGCAAGAAAAGCAAAGCATTACAAAATGTGACTCCAAGAGTTACAAGACTACAAGAAAATTAAACATCCAAAATAAAGTGCCTAATGAAAAAAAAATGGGCAATTGAATAGACACTTCTTAGAAGTACAGGTGGCCAATAAACATGAAAAATGTTCAACAGCTCTAGCTATTAAAGAAATGCAAATTACAACAATGCTAAGATTTCATCTTACACCAGAAAGAACAGCAATCATCAAGAAATCAAACAATAACAAATACAGGTGATGCTGCAGTGAAAAAGGAATCCTTTCGATAGGAATGTCAACTAATACAACCACTATGTAAATCAGTATGGAGATTTCTCAAAGAAATAAAATGTAAAATTCCATTTGATTCAGCTCTTCATCTTCCAGATATCTTCCCAAAAGAGCTAAATCATCATTTTATAGCAATACAAGCATACTAGTGTTTATAGCAGCACAATTTGTAGTAGCTAAATCCTGGAAGCAGACTGAATTTCCATAAACAGAAAATATGCTGTCTACACACAGCAGAATACAACTCAGCTATAAAAAAGGACAAAATCAAGACGTTTGTAAGAAAACAGGTACACCTGCAAAATATGTCAAATGTAAATCAGACACACACAATCTTAAATAGTATATGGCACAGTGGACCTTCGAGTTATGAGTGGGGGACATAAGAACTACTTAGGTTATGACAAGAATTTTAATTTTACAAACAAATTCTCAAAATATAAACTGAATCCTTATGCTTCAGATGGTCTCAGATACAGATTTTAACCCTTAAAGAGTTCTGAAAGGTACATTCCAACATCCTTTCCTGTGTGGAGCTGAGAAATCCTAGGCTAATATCTCTCTAAGGACACTGAGATCTGCCTATACATAAGAGAGAAACTTTGAAAGATGGTGTAGAGGAGCCTGAGCTTCCAATTGATCAACTTGAGTTACAACCAGCCCTCAGGAATTAAATGAGTTTGCAAGTCAACAGTTGCATTGTATCTCTCACTTGAATAAGGCAAGATGTAAAAACCAAAATAAATGATTATAGAAGGAAACAGGGGGACAAATATCCTGGAAAAGGGTAGGAGTCCAGGAGAATGAGGGAAACAGTAGAGGGAAGAAAAAAATAAAAAGATTGAAAATGTGTCATCACGTAAGGTGTGTTATACACACACAAGGAATGTAAAAATTGTATGTTGTAAACATGAACTAAAAAACAACAGTAATAAGGAAAATGGGAAAGGGAATTTAGAGTTGGAGAGAGGGAAGAGAGTGGGAGAGAGAAATAAAAAAGGCATTGAGACATGTTATATACCTACAGCTACTCCCTAAAATCAGTGAAAACCATGTACTGCAAACATGTACTAATAAAATAAAATTAAATTAAATTAAATTAATACAAAACAAAGTGTAACAACAGGCAAAATTAATCAGCAAAATAATTTTTAAATCACTGCAAGTTTACCATTTGCTTTGTGGAGGTTATGCCTCAATCAAAAAAGTAAGTAAAAAGACATAGAGCTGAAATCACAGAGGATCTCTTGAAATCAATACATATACAAAAAGTTAGCAATCCTGGAATGCCCTAGAATCATAAACCTGAAATGATTGTTTAGTATTCAAATGAAGTTGTTGGCCCTAACAGCGCTATCAAACACCAAGTAAGGCCATTCCCAGAAGCAGTAGCAGTTTTAGTGTTTGTCATTCGTGGTTGAGTGGAATCTTTCATAAACTTGCAGGAGGAGCTGTATGGGACAGACAGAAGGATAAAGATGCAATCCATCCAATGTCTCAAAAGCCTGGGGAGATCTGACAAGCCTTAGTTATGTCACAGGACCGCCACCAGGAGGCATCACAAGGATCCTCAGCCAAGATCAACTTTGGCTCTGGAAAACTCCCAAAGGAAGACCTTACCCCTAGCAATAGTCATAGAAACTGTATCCATCTGAGATGGGACTGTGGTGTGGAGTCTTCTGGGTAGCATCATTTAGGCTGCTGCTTCTTAGGTATTACCTTCTTCAGGTGCAACACAGCAACAACATCCAGTATCAGCTCTTTAACTATAAATTCCAAGATTCCATGATACTATAAAGTGACCACTCTGTGTACCAAGTATTTAGTTGGTACGTGTTTATATAACACCTACTATGTGTACTGGAGACCCAACAGCAAATAAGACAGAGACAACCTCTGTCAGTATGGAACTTAGTTTCTGATGAGGGAAATAGGTTGGTGATAGGCTTAAAAATGGATGGTGTGGAAGGAAGCAAGTTGGACTGAGGCTGAAACAGTGAGAAGAAAGTCCACACTCAAACACCTGCAGGACAATCTAGAACAGTACATTCCAGGTCAAGTAGGATGTACACTAGCTCACTGCCACCCTGCATGAGCCCACTGTGTGGCAATAGGCTTGGAGCCTTCTCACCTTCCTCTCTTCAGTATTCACTTGCTATCAAGAGTCTGCAATATTTTGTGGCTTTCTGTCTTCCATCAGCATGGAAAAGAAACTACAACTTTCAACCCACAGACATCAGAATTGGGGAATTTAACAGTCCAGTAGTCAGAATTCCACATGGGAGCTGGAAAACTAACTGAATTTAGAGTACACTGATTCAAAAAGTTGCATATACAAATAGAGAATAATCTAATGGGAAATAAACAGTAAGGCAGTAATTATCTGTTGGGTTACAGGTACTGAAGCAGAAAGACATATCAGCCCTTGTATGCCCCACTCGCCCTAAGCCTTTTTAATACTCTGGGCTTTCTATTAACCCTAAGGAATTATCACAGAGGATTGCCATTGTTGGCTTGTCTGCCAATCTCTCCTCACTTAACAGTTCAGGAGCACAGATCATGTCAAAACTGTCTCACTGACTATAGCACTGAGTTCATTAGCTTTGTATTCACCCCATCATCATCAATGAAATGTGTGCACATGTGCATGAGTTCATCCAGCACCTCAATTCAAGCAGTATTCACTAAGCACCTAGTATAGGGCAGGTGATCCTCCAGATGCTGAGAATATGACAATAAACAGAACAGAAAAATATTCCTGACATTGCAAATGTTGTTTAACAGTGAGGAGTAGAGCAGATAACAATAAAATAAACAAATAAGGAAGCCTGAGCAGCTGCTGTGGATGAGGGTGACAGAAACTGGTGAGGAGAGCAGAGAATTAACAGGGCCCTGGCATATAGGATCTGACCTTGATGCTCAGGGAACTAGAGTCATTGGCACCTCAACCCAAAGGCTGATGTGATCAGACATGCTTCTAAAGGTCTAGGAAAATTCAGCTTGGCTTTAGAACTAGGGACTAAAGTGTCCGTCCTGTCCAGTGACAGAGACAGAAAAGAAGCACACTGACTTGGTGCAAGAGTGAAACAGATGCCAGAGGCTCCCTTTGCAAGCCACATAGAGTAGAAGCGCTGTGCTCTACAGGGTCTGACTGCAGGTCTACTGCTACAGTACTGCCAATGTCATCAACATCCTTGCTCATTTCTTAAGACAAATCCCAAGGGTGAAGGGTCATACCCTAGACTGTGAGCATGGCTCACAGTAGCACAGAGGCTGCAGGTCTCCAAGAGTCTTTGGAGACTCCCAGGGCATCCCAGGGTGCAAACTGCTCTGCAGAACCCTTTCTCATTCAGCCCCAACAGTAAGAGTCAAGAGCAAGCAGTGTCATCATCTTGCCCAAACCAGAGGGATCATTGTCATGGCTCTTTCCTTTGTCCCAGCCAGTAAGCATGTAGTCCTTGCTCTATCCTCCTGGCCCTTTTGACACTGGATTTCCTCATTATATCACTGTTTCCTGGAACTGATTTTCTTAACCAGCTTTGTTTTTTCTGTCTCTGCTGATCAGGAAGGAGCCTCCATTTTTGTTTTCTCTGAGTATCCCTAGAATCAGTCAGTCTGTGCCCCAGCATCTCAGCCTTCTGTCCTCCTGTCAGACCCCAAATGTTTTTGCCTAGCCAGAGGAACTCTCCTCTGTGAAGCCCCCCTTCTTCTCAAGAGTCCCTTAGGTTCAATGGATTTAGCTCCCTTCCCACTGAAGTGTAATCAGTGGCTCAGAGATGTTCACTTGAAATAACAAGAATGCTTCGAGGTGCAGGCTATAAGCCAGTCCTGTGGTCAACCCTGAGACATGTATGGATGCTATGACCAGTCTCTGTCTCTGCTTGCTCTACCAAGATTGATAAAGCCATGAAGTACAAGCCTATAGCTGCTGACTGCCAGCTTGGCCACCACTCAGGGAAATCCCAGCTACAAATATAGCCATTGCAAAGAAAGTAGAGTTGTTATCTGAGACAGGACAGTTTCAAGTTACACTATTAGAGCACTGGGCCCAGCCAAGCCTGAGACAAGTTCTGCCTTGCACTCTTTTATTTTTTCATTGTTCAGGAAACTTTATTGGTACATTACATACACGGCTCACAATCACACACAACATTGGGGAATTTGTACCAATATGTAACACAGGTCAATTCTCATTTTTACCCACATCCCTGCCCACCCACCCATATACATACTCTTTTATTTTTTTCCAAATCATATATATTCCTTCCCCTCATTACGTTCCCACACCAAATTCCTTTTGGATATTTCCCATTCTACAAAAACTATCATACAGGGGCCGGAGGGTTAGCTCAGTGGTTCCGGTGCCTGCCTCGCAAGCGCAAGGTCCTGAGTTTGATCCCTGGTAGCCACATATAATGCTGGGTGTGGAGACATGCCCACCAATAATCAACACTGCATACCATAATGCCAGACATGGTGGCTCACGCCTGTAATCCCAGCACTCGGGAGGCAGAGACAGGAGGATTGCTGGATTCTCGGTGGCTTGCATGGGCACCATAGTGAGCTCAGGGCCAGCCTGAACTACAAAGCGAGACCCTGTCTCAAAAAGCAAAAAAAAAAACTATCATACATCCTAGAGCTCCTTTATCTCTATAGGTGTTTATATCAAAGAAAAGATCTGGTATTTGCATATCTGTGTTCTATTTATTTCACTTATTAGTGTGTCCTCCAGGTGTCTCCATTTGCACATAAATGAATGAATCTTGTCATTCCTTATGGCAGAGTAATACTCTATTTTAAAAAAAACCCCACATCTTCTTTATCCAGTCTCCAATTGATGATCTGCCCTGCACTCTTTAGGTACAGGAGTTGTATTAGTTTCCTAGAGCTGCAGTAACAAATTCCAACAGCTAAGTGACTTGAAACAACACAAATTTATTCTTAAAACTCTAGAAGCCATAAGTCTAAAATCAAGATCTTTGCAGAACTGTGTTCCATCTGTAGACAAAAATCCATTTTCTGTCCTTGTCTAGCTCTGGAAGCCATTTGTACCACGTGACTCTCAACTCCCTTTTGACATCACTCCAATCTCCTGCTTCATCCCCACATCTACTCCTTCTGTAGTCAAATATTCTTTCCCATATAAAGACCCTATACTTAATTTGTGCCAATCCAGATAATCAGAATAATCTCCCTATCTCAAGACTCTTCATGTAATCAATCTGTAAAGCCCTTTCTTTCATGTCCAGCAACATATGCACAGGATATAGGGATCAAAGTGTAGACAACTCTGGGAGTCATTATTCAAATAACCAGACGAGTCAATGTAGTCCTTTTTTGTTGGATGCTTTTGGCTAGAAATCTTTCACTCATAATAAAAAAGTCCATAACATATTTTTCTAAATCTGCATTGCCATCTTACCTTGGGAACAGACAAACCCTAATACTGAGTATATCTAATTGTATTATAATTTCCTATATCACTTCTGGGGTTTTTTTATTTTGGCTGACAGCCTGCTATAGAGTTTAGGAATGCAGATTCTGAATTCAGACAGCTTGGTTCTGCAGCCTGACCTTTCCACTTACTATTTAAGCTTTTTAAGCTACCCTCTTCTTGATCTGTCGGAAGGAAATAATAAAAGTACTTGCTTCAGGGGCTATGGTAAGAACTAAATGAGACAATGATTGTACTATACTCATATTACAAGCCCAATACTCAATATGCAATGCTCTTTCCACTAGGATAATAGACCTGACTCCTTCCATCTGGTATTACATTTTTTCATGTAGCGTGTTTCAATCAACTGCCACATTTTTATTTAGCTCCTTTAGAAATGGCTCCAGATTCAGAAAGAAGAAATTGTTTAAAATTATACCAACCATGAATTACTTTGTTAATAATTAAAATGTTTTATGTAAAAAAAAGAAAATAACTCACTGGGTCTTCACATTGACATCTTCATTTTAAAGGTGTTGTTGACACACACTTCTTCAGAATGGACAACTGAACCAAACTTTGCAAGTTGACTGTGCCTTCCCTCCTTTCTCCTCTCTGACATCTCTGTCATTGAAGCACACTTACTCCATCTGCTAGGTCTGTGCTTTCAGCCATGTGATGTAAACAGTCTTCTTTATACCTGTGTGATTTTGTGCTTTTTCAACTTATCTAATAACCATGATTTTTCATGTTCTTGCAGGAAATGTGATTGATCCTCCTTCCTGTCAAACTCAAATTGCCTCTTAATGCTCCAGTATAACTCTCCAGAACTGATTACAGCCTGGTGCTCTCTAGGCATTGTGTCTATGTGTAGATGCCACCCCAGACACCATTAAGGGACATCTGGAAGTTAGCAATCCATGCTTCAGTAACATAACAGTGAACAAGAGGCAGTGACCACACTGAAAGGTTCAAATGTGGTGGACTGCAGGCCATCAAGGGACAATCATCAGTGATAAGACATGACTTTTGCTGTGTGGCTCAAGGAGGTAGAAGTTGCAGTATTATTCTATATTCCAGATACAGGGTTATCAGGAAACATGGAGCAATTTCCTAGAAATCAGTAAAATGATGTTCGGTTTCTACCTAGAAACCTGCCTATTCCAGTATCCAAACCACCCACCTGCTCTTGTCCCCCCTGTGGTATTCCTCATCCCTACAAATTTAACAATATGCTCTTTAAATTATTTCATCAAAATATGCTTGTAGAGGGGATTTCACTGGCACTCACCCAGCTCATAAATTCCATATTACCAGAACAGAGGGAAGAATTCTGTCTTCATGGAAAGCACCAGGTCCCTACTCAGCTTCAGGATTACTTAATCACTTTGATAATTCCTTCCCTTTTTGCCAGGGAAAGAACCTTGCAGTGAGAATGTAAACTCTATCTAGTGAGGCATCTGAGGAGCCTCTGAGACACTTTCTTGCTAACAAGGTAACACAGCCTCAGGAGAAGAAAGCTTTTTTGCTTCCTTTCTGTTTGGAATTCAAAACTTAGCAGTTCACTGAAGTAAAAATAGAATTCATTGTTGTGTGATATACTTATGCCTTTATTATTTAAGCCACTATTTCTTGAGCATTGTTACTTGCCACTGAAAGTATTCTGAAGAACTCTACATACCTCTGTCTTCTAAAGAAACTATTAAAATTTAACTATATCTGCCTTGAAATTTTGTGCATTCCAGGTGTAGGGGCACATGTCTGTGATTCCAACACTGAGGAGGCTGAGGCAGGAGGATCACTGTGAGTTCAAGGCCAGCCTAGACTATATAGAAAGTTCAAAGCCAACCTGAACTACATAGTGATACCTTATCTCAAAAAAAAAAAAAACTCAACCAAATAAAACAATGACAACAACAAAAAAATCCTGTTTGTGCAGACATGGTATCAGGTTTCATCTTTCTCCTGTGTAGCTCTATAGATGAAGTCAAGTGTTAAAAAATAATAGAAATCCCAAAGTGGTAGTTACAACCTTTGAATGCTTAGCTCTCCCATTCAGGTGACTGGGCAGGGCCTGGCCTCCCCTGCCTGAACAGTTTACTGAGTGCACTGCTGACTTCTCATCCTTCACCCATTATAGTCTTCCAGCTTTTCCTGCCATGGTAATGCAGCAAGATGTCTTAACCATAGCTTCTTATATAGAAATAACAAACATCAAAATAAAATCCTCAAATGTGCAACTGTAAAGTATGAAAAAAGCTCCTTTATGGGGTTGATTTAAAGAGAAAGAGAGAAGAATAGAATCAAGAGCCACAATTCTCATGGACATTGCTAATTTAAAATGACAGCTTAATCACTTTGTAGTTATTATACTTAACAGATAACGTTTTGACTGTGATTTTTGCATCAGATAAAGAAATTAGGCCTATGAACAGAAAGTTGTCAAAGGACAAGCTAAAATAGTTGATGAAGATCCATTTGATTGAGGAAAGTAGTTGATCAAAGGCCCGAATATTTTACAGCTTCACTAGCTATACCAAGTAGATTTATTCTATGACACCTAAAGCTGAGAGACCTAAAATCCTTAAATCAGCTCACAAGTAAGAGAAACTGAGGAGAAGAATGCTAGAAATCAGTTGTCTCACATGAAGGAAACATCTAGACACCTAGCCATAGGCTTCCTAGTAAAGTACAAAAACTAAGAAACAGACTGGCAGTCACTGGTCTCCAAGTGAAACCATTCCTTTGACGAATATATTACCCTTGAACGCTGACACCTCAGTCTTTGAGGTTCAGAAGCAGGACTTTTCCAGCATAGCAGAATAGATTGCTTTCTTAAAGGTAGGATTGTATTACTAAGCCTCATGAGACTTGCTATAAAAATGCCAGTGTCAATTTATTAACAAGAAATGATAAATGACTGGCCCCAGAAAGTTGAGAAAATTCTCCCAATTACTGTCTTCCTCAAGCCCAACTCACAAGGGAGGCCAAATGTATTTTATCTGAAAGCTCAGTGGAATCACTGGATTTATAAGGGCATGACATGAGATAAACCAACACACCCAGTATGTTCTGAAATTGGTCTTGCCAAAAGATAAAACTCGAATATTTCCACTTCCTTCAACCATCTTCATGACAGATGCCCTTGCCAGGAGATCAGAGTCCTTTCAGTTGACTGAAAATGCCTCTTTCCCCTGTGTACAGATTCTCCTTTTCTCTGACTTCAAGAACAAATTAAAATCCATTTTGGCCAAGTGTTTACTGATCTGAAGATAATGAAGTACAGTATCTTACAGTCAGAAAGCCACCTCTTCTTTCCCAGCTCTTAAGGCCACTTTGCAATAATATCAGAGCTTATAACTCAGGGTATAATTTTGTTTCCCTGAGCCTCAGCTTTTTGGCTAATGTCACACAATAGGTACCATGTAGTTTCTGTAAACCCCATATTGAACCATGAATTCCACATTGCATCAATGACATACGGCCAATCTGGTTCCCTTTCTACTTGTTTATTCACTCCTTCCTCCCTTCATTTAATTCCAATACATATTCTGTGGGCAGCAACTAAGTGTAGGCATAGTTCTAAGCAACAGCTAGAAAGTACACAGATAATCATGTGTTAGAGAGGAGAAGGAGTATGAAAATTAAAGCATGAAAGTTAGATTTCTAGGAGTGGAATACAAAATGTTCTCTAACTTTAACCTTTATTAGTACATGTTTGAAGTACATAATAATTACTTTCATTGTAGAAAGTTGGTACATGTACTTAACACAGCTTAATTCCTTTTTCATGTGGTTTCCACCTGCATTCTGTCTCTTCTCTCCATCTTTTACTCCCCTTCTCATTTTTAAAAAAAGCTCTCTTTGATTCCTATTCTTTATCCTTAATTTTGCTCTTTTATATATTTCTGGGTTGTCATTTAAGAGAAATTATATGATATTTAAGCTTCTGTATCTTATTTATTTTACTTAATATCATGGTCTCAAGGTGCATCTATTTTTCTAAACATTTGGTCTTCAATATGGTACAGTAGTACTCTGTTTTCTTCATCCACTCAGATACTGGACATACGGATCACTTCTAAGATTTATCTATTATGAACTGTGCTTTTATAAGCATAAATATGCATCTATCACTGTGCTATGATACTTTTAACACTGTCAGAAAGATAACTAGGAGGAAAATATTTGGGTCAAATGCAAATTCTATCTTTAACTTTTTGAGAAATCTCCATGCTGACTTCCATAATAGCTGCACACATGTACATTCTCAACAACTATGTAAAAGGTTCCTTTTCCCCCACAGCCTCACCAGCAGTTGTTATTATTTGATTTCTTGATGACTGTTATTCTTTCTGGAGTAAGATGGAATTACAACGTTGTTTTAATTTGCATTTCTCTAACAGCCAGGGGTGTTGAACATTTTTTTTAATATACTTATTGGTCATTGTACTTCTCCTGAGAAGTTTCTATTCATTTCAGTTACTCATTTTTCACTGGGTCTTTTACTTTTTGGAGTTTAACTTCCTGGGGATTCTTCATATATAGAAATCAATACTCTATCCAACAAATAACTAGCAAAATTTTTTCTCATTATGTAGATTAATTTGATGTTATCTCATTTGTTGATTCTTGATGTTATTTCTTATGCAGTTGGTTCTGTTCTAAAGTTCTTGCGTACACCTATGACTTCGAAAGTTTAATTACCTACTTTACCTTCTAGGAGATGGTGTTTCTGTTTTACATTTAGACTTTTGATGTATTTTGATTTTTTACTTATTATAATGTGAGATATATGGGTCTAGATTTAATCTTCTGCATAAAGATAGCTAATTCAGCACAATTAATTAAGAAGACTATTTTTCTCCCATGTATGTTTTTCTCACCCTTTATCAAAGATCAGTTAGCTGAATGTATGAGTTTATTTCTGAATTCTTTGTACTATTCTACTGATCCACACACCTATTTTTGTGCTAATATTGTGCTGTTTTATCACTGCAGTTTTGTAATATAATTTGAAATCTGGTATTGCAATGCCTCCTTCCTTGTTTGTTTTAAAGGATTACTGTTGTTTTACTGGTTCTCTTCTAGATAAGTATAAATATGGTTGATTTCTCTAATTCTGTGGGGAATTCTACTTTGATTCAGACTGCATCAAATCCATATATCAGATTTGGAGGTCCATCTGACTATATTGGTATCCAGGAACAAGAGATATCTTTCCCATATTGAAGACTTCTCTCTGATATGCTTTTTCAAAGTGTTGGAGTTTTCATAGTAGGAACTGTCCTCTTCCTTGATTGGGTTAAATTTAATGTTTCTTGATGTTATTGTAAATTATACACTTTTTCTATTATTTATTACTTTACAGAAATGACTTTTTGAATATTTTAATTGAGTTTATTGGTACATTTTAAGCATACATTATGATCACATTCATCACTGAGAATTTGTACCTGAACATGATACATCTTATTTTATCCAATTCCCTTGCCTTCCATTCAACCGCTCTAATCCCCATATATGTAAGCTTTGTTTCTATTTTTATTTTCAAATTTTCCTTCCCTTCTATTCTTTCCCCTGCCCCCACTGTTCCCCTTCCTCTTTGAAGATTCTCTTCCTAGTCACAATTCTTAATATATATTTTGGACCTCATTTACACTTTCAGTTTCTCACACTAGAGAAATAGTATAATATTTATACATGTGTGCCTATTTATTTCACTTATGAGTATGGGCTCAAAGTGCATCAATTTAGGTATAAGTGTTTCTAATTTATCATTATTTATGCCTGAGTAATACTCCATTTTATTTAAAAAAAAACTCATCTGTTTTATCTGTCTCCAGTTGATGGGCATTTGGGCTCTTTCCAAGATTTAATTATTACAAACTGGACTGCTATAAACATAGGTAAGCATATGTCATTTTGCTATGATGCTTCTGATCCTTTTAGGAATAGATCCAGCAGGGAAATTGGAGGATCAAATAGGTATAATCCTAGGTTTGTGAGGAATCTCCATACTGATTTCTACAGTGGCTGCACCAGCATACCTTCCATCAACAATGAAGGATGCCTTTCTCCCCACAGCACTGCCAGAATTTGTTGATAGTTGATTTCTTGATAGCAGCCATTCTTTCTGGAGTGAGATGGAATCTTAGTGTTGTTTTCATCTGCATCTCTCAAATAACCAGCAATTTCTTCATATGTTTCTTGCCTGCCTTTACTTCTTCATCTGAAAAATGTCTATTGATTTCAGATGCCCATTTTTGAACTGGGTCTATAAATTTGGGGGAGCTAATTTTTTTAAAGTTTTTATATACTCTACATCTTTTTGATGATCCTCTGTATCCTGTTTACTAGTAACTTATTAAGGATTTTTGCACCTATGTTCATTAGGAAGATTGGCCTGTAGTTCTCTTTTTTGGTTGGGTCTTTCTGCTTTGGAATCAAGGTAATTGCTTTTTCCAAGAATGAATTTAGGAGTATTTCTTCCCTTTAGATTTCATTAAAGAGTTTGAGAGAACAAAGCATGTCACTGACAGAAATATCTCTCTGGTCTATGTAAACAGCAAGCATCTAATATTATACTGAATATGTTCATTCAACTAATGTTATTGACCACCTAATAGGTGTGAGCCCTTGGCCTTAATGATATGATAGTGAAAGAGCTTTTATTCTAATCATATATATGATAAGTAATCACATGAGGGGAGGGGTTTGCCACAAAAATCATTGAATACCTTGAGAGAAAACACCAGAAAAGTGTAGCCTACTCTAAAAGATGTCACATTTAAGTGAAGAGCCAAAGATAAGAAAAACCTAAGGTAGTTAAGAGAGTACAGCAAAGGAAGAGGCATCGTTCCCAAGTGAATAAAGTAAAGCATGGAAAAACTCTGCACAAAAAAATGTGAGGAGGGAAAAGGATATGAGGGAAGACCTCAGCTGACTGAGCTAGAGAACTCAGTAGGAGCTAGACACATAAATTTGGATAGAACAACTAGATTTTATAGTCCACTACACTCAACTTTACATCCACATAGTAGGAACACAAAAGTTTTGAACCACTTATTCATTCTTCAGCTGGTATTTTTTAGGGCCCACTATATATATTCCAGGTTATACTCAATCCAGTATATCATATTGTGCAGTGCACAGCTCAGGGTAGAGAGCAAGAGCATGATGTAAACTGTGGCACTAGGAAGTCAAAATCTGTAGCTCTTAACCCTCTTAAATTATTATAGGTCAGTAGTATATTACCTACCACATCTATCTATTTAGAGATCTTCAAATGTTTATCTGTCCCATTTTACAACAAATAAAAGTACAGAGACTTAAGGAGTCTCCAGGAACACATAGACAACATGTAATAGATATAGAACTTGTGGCAGACTGTTTTCCAGAGGCCATCATGATACACCATATGCCACATGTACTACTTTTTTTTTTTAATATATGTGCTGCCAAAGCAAGCACTTCACATAGACTTTTTACTAAGTGACCTTGATATCCTTTGACTCAGTGGTGGGGACTTTGTTCTTCCCTTGAATCTAGACTGGTCTATGACTTTTCTGCAAGGGATAGTATGTGATCCTGAGGACAGGTCACACCGGCAAATAGCTTCCACCTTCTTCTGAGAACCTTGCATTTTGAAATCAGTCACCATGCTGTGAGGAAGCCATGTAGATAATGCAGAATCACCACATGAGGAGATCATATGTAGGTATCATAGCAAACAGCCAGCATTGACTCTCAGACATCTAGCTGGCAAGTTCCTCCAGTTTTTTAGTCTTCACACATAAGGCCACAGATACTGTAGAGCAGAAAATAATCATCTCTGCTAAGCTTGTTCTAGATTACTGCTCCCCAGGAGCTATAAAGATGTATCTTCATATTGCTTATTCTGGAGCAATTTGATCACAGCCAGAGGAGCAGAACAGATTCAGGCCCCTGTTTCTTCACTACCCCAGAGAGTTCTCAAGCATAGCAAAAGCAGGATGGTGTGGCACGGAAGAGCTAGCCTGTCTCACGTATGATTTAGGGAAAACTACTTAATCTTTTCTAGAGTTGGTTTCCATACCTGTAAAATGAGGACTGCTCTCAGCTGTTAACATCTTAAATCAACTAACCTACACTGAGCTCTTAGCATACTGTTGGGACTATAAGAAATCATTTTAAAAAGCTATTGTTATTATTATATCTAGTACATTCCTTTAAAAATAAACATTGCTACTGCATAACACTTTGACCAAATTAATGGTTCCATTTTTTTAAATTAAGGTCATTATTTTACAAATATATATCACTTTTATTTTCTTTCACTATCTACCTAACTGACATGAGTATTCTAAAAACTAAAATGTAGTTCTACATTATAAAGGAACAACATAAAAAACCAACAACAAAGAATAGATTGACAAACTCAACTACCTTAAAATTAGGAATTTTTATTCATCAAAAGATACAATTAATAAAATAGAAAGGTAATATATAGTTTAAGAGAAGATATTTTCAACATAAATAGCAAAGGACTTGTTCAGAATAGGTAGAATTCAAGCAACTTAATAATAAAAAAGTAGACAATCTAATAAATGGGCAATAGATGTGATAAAATCTTTTATAAAAAGAATACCCATAATCTTACGAAAAGATCTTTAGTCTTACTGTTATCAAAGAGATGCAAATACAATAAGATACCAGTCCAGAACAGAGGGATTGAAATTGAAAAACATAAACAAAAACCTGGCAGTACTAAGTATGATGATGCTCTTAAGAATGAGAAAAACTGGCTCTTGGCACAGAGACTGAGGCCTGCCAACCAGCCCGCTCCACCCCAGAGACTCGGGTACCCATAGGCGCCATTCTGTTCCCAGCACAGAGGACTGAGGCCTGCTGACCGGCCCACTCCACCCCACAGACTTGGGAACCCCTGGGCACCATTCCATTCCCAGCTTGGAGGACTGAGGCCTGCCGACCAGCCCTGCTCCATCCCAGACACTCAGGTACCCCTGGGCACCATTCCTACAGCAAAGGATTGAGGCCAGCCAGCAGGCCCCCACCCCACCCCACCCCAGAGCTGCATTGTGAGGACCCAGACCCGAGAGGAGCTAGAGCCATATCCTGCATCCCTCCACACTGGAGCGGCACCAAGAGACCAGCCAAAATAAAGGGGGAGGGCGGAATCTAGCTTCCATTTTGCCATCTACCCCAGATCCCTCTATTCACCTCTTGTCTCCACACCATCTCCTATCTTCCTATCAGAAGCAATATCCAGAAGTAAAAGACTCTTGGGCTGCCCTGTTTCTTCTCCTGTACTATTATAAGGAGGTATGCAAAGTCTCAACTGGTCATATAGTATACAGTTGGCACGGTTTTATATACATCCTTTTATCCTCTATTACCTGCTGGCATATGTGAGGTACTCGAGTCTAGGTGATCTTCATAAATCTGCTAACCCTATTTCACTCTCCTCTTGTCTCCCTACCTCCCTGATCCCCCAGTGACCTTTTATCCCCAAAGGGGTCTGGGGGTACATTTATGATCTATATGTTGTATACACATTGCTGATTAATTCTAAACTTTGGCATATATATATATATATAGAAGTAACTCATGAGCTCGAAGTCTTCAGAATTGAAATTAACAAAACTTTTCGCTTTATTTCCTGTGTGTAATGCTGATATTGGCACTGACTGTATTATGGTAACAAGGATGATGTGATTGTTCTGCTCAAATTTCTCCCATGATGTTTTAGAACTTAAAATTCTGAAGGGTCATAACAGATTAAAGGAGGACACCTCAGAAAGGTGCCACATCCAAAGGGCCACAGAAAACAGAAAGAGAACTGCAACAAACATTGTCCTGCCATCAGGCAAAGAATCAAACAAATTAGTTAGTATTAGTTACAACAAAAGAGTAGAAATGAGAAAATATACAAACAATCAGACACAAAGATCACCACCACAGGGAAATTCAGAGAAAAGGGAAATAGGGCAAACTGAAACTGAAACACAAGGATTCTTTCAGATAGTCACTAAAGCAGATCTAGTAAAATGGAAATCAGAACTCATCTCTGGAATCAAAACAGAGATACTGTCCACAGTGAAAGACATCATTAAAGAAGAGATCAGTGAGATGATAGAATCCAAGATAGCACAAGAAATAGAACCTTTTAAATAGCTTCAAGCAGAGCTCCAGGGAATGATGAAGGAGAACGAAAGCTTGTGAAGTAGGATGAATGAAGCAGAGAACCGAATCTCAGACCTAGAAGACAGCATAGCAGCCAATGAGCAGGAAAGACATAATCTATGGAAAAGAGCAAGGGACCATGAGAAATCAATCCAACAACTTCTAGATGACTCAAAGAAAAATAATATAAGATGATTAGAGTCATTGAGAAAGCAGGAGACAGTTTAAAAGATATTTAAAAAGCTATTGTCAGAGATAACAACAGAAAACTTCACAGGGAAAGAAATAGACATACAGATAAATGAGGACTATCGGACTCCAAAATGCTGTGACATAAAAATATCTACACCTAGACATATAATTATCAAGGTTTCATATGCACAACAAAAGAGGGAAATACTGAAAGCAGTGAGAGAAAGGAAGAAAATCACCTACAAAGGGAAACCCATTAGGATCACAGCAGACTTTTCAACACAAACACTCAATGCAAAGAGAGCATGGAGGGAAGCATTTCACGCATTGCAGGAAACCAACCTCTAACCTACTGTTGTATCCTGCAAAACTATCTTTCAGAAGAGACGGGGAAATAAGATACTTCCATGATAAAGAACAACTAAAAAACTTCACAAATATGAAACCTGCACTCCAAAATATTCTAAAGAACATCTTGGGAAAAAAAAAAAAACACAGAAAATTCCATACCCATGAGACCCAGGAGAGTGAATTCATTGGGGCAAACAAGAAACTAAACAGAAAAGGGGAAAAGCAAGGAAGAAAAAAACCAAGAACAGGGAAACATGGCAGCTCTGAATATGTCCATATCAGTGATAACCATTAATGTCAATGGACTCAGTGGGCCAATTAAAAGACACGGATAAGCAGATTGGATCAAGAAGCAAAATCCTACAATCTGCTGCATAGAAGAAACATGCCTAATTCAGAAGGAAACCCATAGAGTGAAAATAAAAGGTTGGAAAACAATCCTCCATGCCACAGGAAACTGCATAAAAGCAGGAATGGCTATCTTGTTTGCAGATAAAATAGATTTCAAACCCAAACTGATTAAAAGAGATAAAGAAGGTCACTATATTATCATACAGGGAACTATCCAAGAGAAAGAAATAACAATCATAACTATTTATGCACCGAACTGTAATGCACCCAACTATATAAAACAAACATTACTGGACATGAAAAGCCAGTTAACCAGTAATACAATAATAGTAGGGGACTTCAGCACTCCACTGTCACAAATTGACAGATCAACTGGACAAAGAATCAATAAGGAAATACTTGAGCTAAATCAAACTTTTGAGGAAATGGACTTATTAGATGCCTACAGAATTTTTCACCCTACAAAGGAAGAATATACCTTCTTCTCAGCTGCTCATGGATCATTCTCCAAAATAGATCACACTCTAGAACAAGCTTAAGTAAATGCAAAGGAATCGAAGTTATTCCCTACATACTATCAGATCATAGTGCCTTGGAACTGGAGCTGAATAGCAGAAGAAATTCCAAGACCATCACAAACACATGGAAATTGAACACACTCTGTTAACCAACCAATGGACCACAAAAGAAATTATAGAAGAAATTAAACAGTTTCTACAACTGACAACCCCAGCACAACATACAGGAATTTACAGGATACAATGAAAACAGTTCCATGAGGGAAATTCATAGCAGTGAATGCCTACACTCGGAAAATAGAGCAAACTGAAATAAATAATCTAATGATTAACCTCAGACAATTAGAAAAAGAAGAGCAAAACAAACCCAAAACACATACTAGAGAGGAAATTATAAGGATCAGAGCAGAAATTAACACAATGGAGACAAAGAGAACAATAAAAAGAATCAATGAATCAAAGAGTTGGTTCTTTGAAAGGATAAATAAGATTGACAGACCCTTAGCCAAACTTATCAAACAAAGGAAGGAAAAGGCTCAAATCCGTGCTATAAGGAATGAAAATGGGGAAATCAGCATGGATCCAGAAGTCCAAAGGATAATAAACACATACTTTGAAAGTCTGTACTCCAAGAAGATGGAAAATCTAGAAGAAACGGATAGATTCCTAGACACATGAACTTCCAAAGCTGAACAAAAAGGATATAAAAATGTTAAACAACCCAATATCAATCTGGGAAATAGAAAATGTAATAAAAAAAACTACCAACAAAGAAAAGCCCTGGTCCTGACGGCTTCACTGCTGAATTCTACAAAACTTTTAAAGAAGAGTTAATACCAATACTTCTCAAACATTTTTTTTTTGACAGAGGGTCTCGCTTTGTAGTCCAGGCTGGCCCTCAGCTCACTATGTAGCCCAGTTAAACCGGAACTCAGCAATCCTCCTGTCTCTGCCTCCCGAGTGCTGGGATTAAAGGTGTGAGCCACCACGCCTGGCACTGTGGTATGTGGTATTGATTGCTTGTGGGCATGAGTCACCATGTCCAACATTGTATGTAGTTACTGGGGATCGAACTCAGGACCATTGTGCTTGCGAGGCAGGTGCCGAACCACTGAGCAAAATGTCCGGCCCACTTCTCAGGCCAATCTCTCTAATGAACATTGATGTAAAAATCCTCAATAAAATACTGGCAAACAGAATACAGAGAGTCATCAGGAAAATCATACACCCTGATCAAGTCGGATTTATCCCAGGGATGCAAGGTTGGTTCAACATGCATAAATCAATCAATGTAATACACTATC
>PVIC010011223.1:0-41806 GCA_004025085.1 Thryonomys swinderianus
AGACCTATTTGTTTAAGATGAGGAGAATTTATCAAGGAATGAGACTATGGAATAAGAACAGCTCCTGAGAGAGAAGGGGTCCTAGACAGTTGCTCTCCACTAAACAATGACACCGATTTTCTCCCAGGTCGCACAGAGGTTTCTTCTGGTCCCTGGTTGTGCAGGTGCCAAGCAGAGGGCCCGCCGCGGGACGGTCTGTGGGGCAGAGACCGGCTGGGCGTGCCACCTGTGCCCCAACCCTCTGCTTAACGGGGGAGCCGGTGCCCTCTGCTAGGCTTCCCATGGCGCGCCGTGGGGCCTCCACGGCCTCAGAAGGTTCTCACAACCACACAGACGTGGGTCAAAGCAAGCCGCAGGTCCTCAGTTCAAATTCAGACGAAACACGTTCTGTCATGCCTGCACAACTCAGCCCGCGGGCAGCCTGCGGGACAGTCCTGGCTCCACGCTGTCTTGTTTCTGGAGTTTCAGGAGTAGCCAGAGAGCCTTGGCCCGGTCTGGTGTCCTGTGCCAACCGGAGCGAGCTGTCCTCTCGCTCTCCCCTCGACATTCGCACACCCACGCGCCCCCCTGGCTCATCTGCCCCCCCCACCCTCGCCTGGCTCCTCAGCACCCCCGTGCCCAGGGCTCCTCCTCACCCAGCTTCTGAAGCGCACTGCAAAGCTGGACAGTCGAAGGCGCTGTCTGGCGCATCCAGAAAACCAACCTTCCTCCGAGAAACTCACGTGTGTCACCGACCCAGGAGAATGCTGCGGGTCGGCGTGCCCTGCCGGTCAGACCTGGCCCACAGCTTCTTCCAGCGGCGCTTACTGCGTGTACAGAGCACGTGGCTTTTTGCTTGCTTTTCTGCTTCTCCAGCTTCAGCCAGGCGACACACGGGGTGCGTGTGTGCGTGCGTGCCACCATGTGCCAGTGCCTTGCGGCCTGCACGGGGAGGAGGCTCCTCCACCAAACGCCGGTCCCTCTTACAGTCAGCAAACAGCAAGAGGAGGAAGCGAACTCCACCCACGCGCCTGCTGCTGCACCCCACGCGAGGAGCCACGTCCTGACACCCGCGCACGCCGCGGTGGGGGGACCCCACTCCCACCCCGCTGTCCATGGCCCTGGTACCAGGCCGCTACCACACCCTCAACTAGGGCAACAGGGCAAGACCCGTCCATGGCAGTGTGGCCGCCAGCGGCTCAGGGCACCTGGCGTTGCGGCTCGAATGAAGGCCCCAGCACGAATATTCCAGACCCCGCGGTGACCGCAGACGGGCGGCCGCACGGCAGTGCCAACGTGCCCTTGGGGACAGAGGCCGGGGCGTGACGGGGGACAGGCGCAGGCCACCCGTGCAGCAATGCGGGCAGGGCTGCTGCGCCCTGCACCAGGTTCCAGGAGCTGCTCTTCTCAGGCCCGGCGCGGACACTGGGCAGCGAGCTCGCCGGGTCAGGCACACAGGGTCGGCCCCACCGGTCTGCCCTCGGCTGGAGGCGGAGCTGGGCCTCTGGCGGAAGAAGCAGCAGCCCGACAAGGTCTTAAGAGTACTGAGGGCCCGGAGTGGGGGCCCCTTGCTTCTTTAGGCAGCAAGAGGAGGGGAACCAGCCAAGTGTGGTGGTGCACATCTGTCATCCCGACACTCCAGGAGGCTGAGGCAGGGGGACTGCAAGTTCAAGCCCAGCCTGGGCAACTTAGCAAGTCCAAATAAAAACAGAAAAAGCGGGCCGGAGAGTTAGCTCAGTGGTTCCAGCGCCTGCCTCACAAGCGCAAGGTCCTGAGTTCGATCCTGATAACCACATACAATGCTGGACGTGGTGACTCACGCCCACCAGCCATCAATACCACATACCACAGTACCGGGCATGGTGGCTCACGCCTGTCATCCCAGCACTCAGGAGGCAGAGGCAGGAGGATTGCTGAATTCAAGGCTTGCCTGGGCTACATAGTGAGCTTAGAGCCAGCCTTAACTACAAAGCAAGACCCTGTTTAAAAAAAAAAAAAAAAAAACAGAAAAAGCGCTGGGAATATAGCTCAGTGTGAAGGTCTTGGGTTCAAACCCCAGGGCTGAGAGAAGGAAAAGAAGAGCGAGGGAGAAGCAGAGACCACCAGGTCCGCTGGCTCGGACACCATCCCCCAGGGCTGGCGCTGTACTGGGCAGAGCCTGCACTTGGCACTGGGTCCGGCAGGACTTGCAGGCTCTTGGCTCTCTGTAACTTGGCCCCGTGGCAGCTGTGGCTTTGTAAAAGGCCCACGAAGGCCCTCGGGCCCCATCTCAGGAAGAGCTGAAAGTCGGGTCATCTTTTCTAAATGAGGCAGCCTCCAGAGCAGAAAATACTAAAACCCTCATTCGAGCCGCATTTATAAATCATGATTCAGCAGGAGATTGTATTCACTCTTCCCTCCCCCAAAAAGGCTTTCCAAACCCTCTCCAACCAGAGAGTCTCAGCTTTCACTGCACAGGCTGTTCTCTGCCCGCTCTCTCATTCCTCTTTCTGGAGACATGAGCTCACAGCAAGACGAGGACAGGAGAGAGCAAGGCAGCCACGTTCTGACCACAGGCGTCCACGAAGTGCCCGCAGCTGTGCTCGCTGGCCTTTGCAGCCCCTCCCCCAACCCCGCCTGTCTCCTGCATGCCAGTGCTGCCCAGTGTCTTCTGCCTTTGCACCGGGCTCTGCCCGAAGACCGCAGGCTCACGTCGCCCCCTGAGCACCAGAGATGGGAGGACGCATGCACAGCCCCTAAAGAAGGGTGTCCGCAGATGGATAGTGGCCTCTCAGCTCAGTAGGTCTTGAGGGCCAGAGGGCAGGAGGAGGTGACACCAGGACACTGCGGCCCCAGAGGCCGGCAGTGAGGGTTGCAGGGCGAGCGGGCCGCGCACCCGGCCATCCTCCCTGGCCAAGGCGTCCCTCTTGCTGCAGAGGTTCTCGGTGGCCAGGCTGCCTCTCGCTGCTGCACCTCTGGCCGCCGTGGCGCCTGTCCACGGAGGAGTATGAAAAGCAGCTCAGCTGAGCAGCTCCCACCCCAGTCCTGATGAAGGGGCCGCACACCGGGCCGGGCAGGGGCTATCGGCAGCTGGCCGGACTCTCCGCAGGTATTAGGCTGCTGACGGTGGCCCTGGCGCGGGTGACGATATTCCCCAGGCGTTCTTGGCCTTTCAGTGGCAGGCATCCTCGCTGGTGGCTGATGAGACCCTGAGCTGCTGAAGCCGGGCCCTTTGGGAGACCCCTTTACAGCTCCCGGGTTTGTGCTCCTTACTGTCCCCGTTACAAAGGACTGTAAGACATCCCAGCTCTCCTCCCAAGTCACTGCCCCCACCATTCCCTCAGCGGGCACATGAGACCCTGCCAGCGCCTGGATGTGGAGTGTGCCCTAGAGACCTGGAAGGGCTTGGCGCCCAGCTTGGAGACACCGGGAGTGGGCAGCCTTTGCGTGCTGGGTGTCATGGCAGGTCTTTCGGCGGCTATGAGGCGCCCTTGAAGAGCAGTGCGGGACCATACTCTATCTGTCTCCCCTTCTTCTCTGTGCATTTGCTCCCCAGCTATGAGGTGAGCGGGTTTATTCTGCCACCGATTTCCACCATAATGTGCCGCCCACCACAGGGACAGGACGACCCGGCCAACCCGTTACGGACAGAAACCCTTAAGACTGTGAGCAAAATAAACCATCCCCTGTGTAAATGACTGTCTCAGGTATCTGTCACAGTGACGGAAAGCGGCCAACTCGAGGGGCGCGGCCCACCCCCCAGGGCCTTCCCAACCAGCCCTGCACCCCAGGTGGTGTGGGGGGAAGGGGACACTTCAACGCCCCGAGGATGTGGCGCCTCCTCATTGAGCTACTTGGCGAACATGAATTGCAGAACACCGGGCCAGTGTTACCTTTGAGATGTAGGTCAGCTGCAAAGATCCAACGGCTCCAGCCCCCACTGCCAGATTCTGAAAGACACAGGTTGTCACTTTAAGAAGGGCGCTGCACAAGGTAGTGACACAGCACTAAGGGAGAGAGGGCCGAGCTGTGCGTCCAGTTCGTGTCACCCTCTAGCCCTGCAACGGTGGTCAAGTCCTATCTACCCTTGGGCTTAATTTCCTCACCTGTAAAACAGGAACAGTCCCAGTGTCAGAAAATCAGATTTCCTCACGGCAGCCTGCATCATCAACACCACCCTTCACCTTCCCTATTACAGGATTTAATTTTTTTTTTCTTTGAGACAGGGTCTCGGTTTATAGTTCAGGCTGGCCCTGAGCTCACTATGTAGCCCAGGCAAGCCTCAAACTCAGCAATCCTCCTGCCTCTGCCTCCTGAGTGCTGGGATGACAGGCGTGAGCCACCACGCCCCGCACTGTGGTATGTGGTATTGATTGCTGGTGGGCATGAGTCACCACACCTGGTATTGTTGTGTGTGGTTACCGGGGATTGAACCGGGGACCTTGTGCTCGCTAGGCAGGCACTAGAACCACTGAGCTAAATCTCCGGCCCCCTGTTACAATGAGTTCTTCTAGGGTGGTGGTCAAAGCGTGAGCTCCACCACTGGACTGTCAAGTCCCTTAACCACAAAGCCTCATTTTTCCCTTCTGCAGAAATAGCTTGGGGATGGAAGTGTTTGGGGTTTAATGAGAAATCCTGGGGACGGAACTCCAGCCTAAACATAAAATGTTAGTTATGTTTCACATGCATGGTGTACACCCAGGCTGAAGGTAATTTGATGTACTATTTTTCGTGCGCCTATATATTGACTGCAACTGGTCTTCTGAGGTCAGGTGTGGTATCTAACTCTTTTCAAAGCCGATAGTATGGAAATTCAGACCACACGGCAGGACCTCAGTTTCCAAATTCGATTCTCCCCAAGATTCTGGTCACAAACCAAGCTGGACAAGAACTGAATCAAATTTTCCCATTAAGACCAACACTGAACTCCATCACCGACTTTGATTCCACTCTCTGCCAACTTGGCTTGCGGCCAGAAGAGGAGAAAGAATCCAGGTCCTGAACCAAGGTATCACCGCACAGAAATAAAAAATTACCTGTTAGCTCATGTCACAGGGCTGTTGTGAGGACCCAATGAAATGATGTCTGTGCACTAAAAATCACTAAGTAAATGCACTATGAAATCAACAGAAAGCTCACAGGCTCCATGTTGCCAATACACTCCATGCTGGCAGACCCTTGCCCGCTCATCTCTCCGGGTAGGGGATGAGACAGTGGAGACACAGGACACTGGCCCACCATGGTAAAGGCCATGATTAGAAGTCGCACCCACAGCATGTCCGAGTCTAACCTGAGGATCTGCCTGTAGCTCCGGGTGCCACTGGCTTCCCTGAAGTACCTGTGAACCCCCCACTGCCCAGGGTTATCTCAAAACAATAAAAGGAGACAAATTTAAGTCATAGGAACTTAATGAATTTGCCGAGAAGTGACTGATCAATCCAGGGCAGGCCTCAAGAGATGTCCTCGGTGGCAGGGAGGGGTCCTGCCCCAGGCATCCCAATCAACACACATCCCTGGACCAAGGGCAACGTGTGAAGCATCCTGTTCACAAGAAACTGGAGAGGGGCCACACAACAATAAAAGGCCTGGTGGAACCCCCAAAGTCTCAGTGAAAGACAGAGACCGTGTACCCCACTGCCTCCTTGTTCAAGTGAGGCAGGAAGTCTAGAAACTGCCTTTGACGTACTGGGGCCGAAGTTCCAGGTAGAGGCCCCCAGCACACGTGCGCCACGGCCCCGTCTCCAGCACTGCCAATAAAAACACACATGAGAGCTACTTGGAAGTACCCAAACAAGCATTTAAAATTGGACTGATCCAGTTTATACTTGTATTTACATACATCTTCAATTTCATAGCAACTGTTTTTTGTTTTGTTTTGCTTTGTTTTGAGACAAGGTCTCACTTCGTAGTTGAGGCCGGCCCTAAGCTCAGTACGTAGCCCAGGCAAGCCTCGAACTCACAGCAACCCTCCTGCCTCTGCCTCCTGAGTTCTGGGATGACAGGCATGAGCCACCACGCCCCGCACTGTGGTATGTGGTGCTGATTGCTGGCATTGTGGTACCAGAGATCAAACTCAGGACCCTGCCTTTGTGAGGCAGAAGCTGGAACCACTGAGCTCAATCCCTTGCCGTCATAGAAACTATTTTTTAAAAAGGAATCTCTATGAATTTGAGGAAGACAGGCTTTGTCACTTCCAAGTCAGAGTCCAGGCAGGGGCTGCCATGCACAGTCCGGACCAGAGGGGACTGTGCCCGCTCTGGGCAGACTCGGCTCTGCCCGTTCCACTGGTGTCAGGCCCACGTTCGCCCAGCTGCGTGAACAAGGGCTGCAGGACACCAGGACCCCGGGCCTCTGTCTGGGACTGGGCATCTGTGCCCACCGTGCTGTGTGGCCCAGGAAGGTGACTTGAGAGTGAAGGAACTTGTCCAAGGTCACGAGACTGGCAGCAGAGCTGAACGAAAGCTCCGTTCTGTCCCCAGAGTGACGCCCTAGCACCTGCACGGCGTCATTCTAAAGGCCTGCGCCACAGCACCCGAGCCGGACGCTAGCACCCCCGGATGGGAGCAAGCTTCTCGCCCTGCAAAACAGACGACACGCCCCGGGTCCCAGGCGCTTGATAGAACTCCATGCAAATGCACAGGAGAGCCCAGCGCCCAGCAGCTCCTGTCGCCTCCGGGAGTCTGATTACAGGAGGCCGAAGCCAAGGCTCAGCAACCCTCCCTCACCCCCGACCACAGTCCAGAGGTCTCCAGGGCCGTCCTGACTTAGGAGTGATGAAGTGGGGCTGGGGAACCGTCTGGGCTGCGACAGACGGGCGGCCACGTTCCGGCGACTTCGTCCTCCACGCCCGGGGCTTTCCGCCCTCCGCCCAGCCTCCTGCCAGCTCAGCTACCCGGGGAGGCTGGGGGTCCCCGCCCCCCACGCTTCTCCTAGGCGCCAGCACAGCCCCGCTCCACACATGAGGCCAGGAACATGCGACTAATGTGGAGCACACCCCTTTCCTGCCACTTCCGTCCCCGGGCAGGGGTGGCACAGGAGAGAGCAGACAGAGGGCTCCACACAGCACTCGATGCCCACCCCAACTTCGGGACATACATGACCTGGTGCTGCAGACGCACAGGACAAACACTTCCTGCTCAAGGAAGGGCGTGCCTACGTCCCGAGGGAAAGCCTGGAGCTAGAGGTCAGGACAGGAAGCCTGGAGCCAGGGGGACCCCGGAAGGGACAGGTATCCCAGCTGGGGTCAAGAGCTCGGCAGACATGTTTAAGAATGGCTAGCTGGGCAAGGTGGCACACCTGTAATGCCAGCCATTCAGGAGACAAAGGCGGCCTGGAGGAGTTAGTGGGAAACACCCACCTCAAAGTAAAAATGTAAAAGGGCCTGGGAATAGCTCAGTGGCAGGATGTTTGCTCTGTCGCACCGAGGTCCCTAGGGTCACTCCTAGGAACAGCAGAGTAAACCAACAAACAGAAAACCGGCTGGCTAATGGGACAAGCTCAGCCCTGGCGTTACACTGGTGCTTACTGCTCTGTGAGGTGAAGTCTCTCCCTACCAGATGCCAGCACATCAGGGACAGGACAGGGCACATCCGGACGGTGGCATCTGAGCAGAGATTGAGTAGAGACAGAGGTTGGTGGGAACGCCCTGGAGTTTTGTTTTGTTTTGTTTTGTTTTGTTTTGTTTGAGACAGGGTCTCGCTTTGTAGTTGGGCTGGCCCTGAGCTCACTATGTAGTCCAGGCAAACCTCGAACCCAGCAATCCTCCTGCCTCTGCCTCCCAAGTTCTGGGATGACAGGCGTGAGCCACCATGCCCGGCACTGTGCTATGTGGTATTGATTGCTGGTGGGTGTGAGTCTCCACGCCCAGCATTGTGTGTGGTTAACGGGATCGAACTCAGGACCTTGCGCTTGCAAGGCAGGCGCCGGAACCACTGAGCTAAATCTCTGGCCCCCAGCACTGGAGTTTTATTTATTATTTCATTGTGGTGCTGGGAATTGAACCCACATCCATGAGCAATTACACATAACTTTTTTTTTTTTAAACAGGGGATAATTTTAGAAGGCTGTTCATGTGAATTGCTTGAGGATAGTTCTCAAATAATTTTTAATCGTTATACACACTGACAGGTGCAGTGTGACAATGAAATATGTGCATATGATGTGTAATCAGTTCTTCATGTTGCGAACATCCAAACGTCTCTACCAACTATTTCAAAATATGCGACTGGCTGTTGTCAAGCACAATTGCCCTAACCCTCCTTAGAGCCTGAGGAGACCCACCCCTCCTGGGGACTGAACTTAAAGTCTTCACACTAAGCCGTGTCTTCACCCTCTTCTTTATTTTGTACGTTGAGGCACGGTCTCCGAGCTGCTCAGGCTGGGCTTGAGACCCTTCCAGCTCAGCCTCCCCGAGTTCTAGGGTTACAGGCCTGCACCACCAGACCAGGCTGGAGGCTGGGGCGGTTCTTAAGCCAACGAACCCTCAGGCTTGACCCCGCAGGGTGAGGGGGTCTGGCCAGCCCAGGCACCTGTGCGCGTTCACAGCCCCTAAGGACTCGGATGGCTCGGGCTGGCCCTGCTGACCACAAGCAGAGACCCGGCAGCTGGGCAGGGAGGGGGCCGCGCCCAGTCCACAGATCCACCCAATGCTGGAGCATTGGTAGCCATGGGAGGGGTGAAGAGCAGGGTGGCAGGGTGGGAAAGGAGAGCCATGCGTGCCATGCATGGCTGGCAGCCACCCTTGCGTGAGGATGGCTGTGACTCAGAAGCGGCCTGGGTGTTTCTCGGACTTGTGAATCTTCTGGAACGATGCAGAGCACGGGGAAGGCTCCTGTGCAGGCGCAGACACTTCTGTGAAGTCACTGCCAATGCTCCGGGTTTCACTCAAGAGCTCTTCCGCCTCTCAGGCCCTTGCAGGAGCCCGTCCCTGACTGAAAGTGCAAGGCCTTCCTCACCCTTCGTCCGGGAAGGAGCCACGGCGCCCAGCAGAGACGCACCTCCCTCCGCGTCACGGCCTCCTCAGAACACAGCAGCACTTCCTGAAGTAAGAGTATTGTACCTGCCTGGCTCCCGGCTCTGCCCTCTCCCGGCCCAGTACGGGGCTGACGGGAGCCACAGGCACTCAGCACCCGAGGGACTCGGCGAAGAGGAACTCCAGGCTCACAGTGCCAGCTTGAGAAGGGAAGGCGGCGGCCCAGCCTGAGACCACGCAGCAGGCTGAGCGCTTCACAGTGTCCCTTAATCCCGACGAGCTCATTTCACTCACAGACAAAGCACCCAGGGCTCCGCGAGGGAAGCAGTCTGCCAAGGGCACACGGGTGCCAGGCAGGCACGCCAGCACCGCAGCCCAGCCTTCCCGGTTCCCACGTCCTTCGCCACCACCCACTTCCCACACGACTTTATCTACAGGAGGTAAATGCAAGAGCAGGACCAGCAGGGCTGTACTACACAGGGCCTGGCACAGGTGCCCGAGCCGGGTAGGCTGGCACTGGCCCAGCGGGCTCCCGGTAGAAGGGGAAAGGGGAGATGCCAACCATCTGCAAGAAAGGCAGCTTGCTGGCGTGTGGCAGAGGAGAGAGGACGGAGTCCGCAGGCCATGCCCCGGCGGGGCACTGCACCCTGGCTGCCCAGGAGCGAGCCAGGGCTCAGACCCCAGGGCAGGCCAGCGCAGCCCTTCCTCCACTGGGCGCCCGCTTCCGGGCAGAGCTGGACCCGAACCGCCCACAGCTCCCTCCCCGCCACCCAGCCCTGCGCAGAGCCCTGCAGATCACAAGCTGCTGTGTGGCGGGGAACACTCCGTCCTGGGCCCAGCGTCTTACTCTTAGGGCCCCGGCCAGCACCACCTGGAGGAACCAGCCTCACAGGCACACCGTGCGGCCGTCGAGCTGCTCCTCCGTGCTCCCCTCGCGGGTCCGGAGGCTGCGCCCTCCACGGGCTCCGCGGCCCGCCTGGGCCTTCGCCCTTCCTCCCAGACTCCTCCACGCGCATCTCCAGCTCCACCTGCCCTCTGCGCTCCACGGGGTTCCCTCCCTACATACCCCTCTCCTCCAGCAGCTAGGTATCAAGTGTCTTTTAAAGTCTTTCTTTAAATATATTTTTACTATCACATATTAATTTTGTCTTTAAGAGAAGTGATGGTGATATAAATAAAAAAGCTTTCACATAGTTTTACTTAAATATTACCCAGCAACTATGTCACAGAGATCATTAATGTCTTCATCCTGCATTATAGTGGCCCAAACAATGGGTGCACTCTTAAGTAACATTCTCATCAGACTGTCCTGGGCTCAGATGATGAAATAAAAGCAGTGGAAGTCTGATATGCAGACCCACTCGCTCTGAAACACACAGTGTGTGGCTTAGCCTTGGAGAACCAAGAAGAAAATGTGATTCTTTTACATAATTAGATACATAAATATAGAAAGAGATACCTACTTATCTTGACAGACAAGTTGAAGAGATGTTAAAGATTAACATGTAAAGCCAAGTGTAACAGCCCAACCAAGACAGGTTTTAAAAAAACAGATCAGGGCCAGAGATTTAGCTCAGTGGTTCCCGCACCTGCCTAGCAAGGGCAAGGTCGCTGGCTTGATCCCGGTAACCACATACAACAAAACCAGGCGTGGTGACTCACGCCCACCAGCAATCAGTACCACACACCACAATAATTCTTTTAAATTTAGGTAGTACTGTTATAAAACAACGGTTGCTTTAAAAGTAAGATTACCACAGAAAACAAAATAAAACATTCCACTTATAATATTTAATGTTAACTACAAAGCTCCACACAATTTAAATTTTAAAAGCATTAGTTTAATAATAAATTTACCTTTAACAGAATTTGCATTCTGTGAACTTAAAAGTGTCTTTGGAAATTTTTTTAACCCAAAAAGATTGTGCATTCTTACTCTGATAAAATATACAGAGCCCTTCAGCAATTGTACTTAACCTTTGCAATCATGTGTCAACACGACTAGTGAACATACCAGCTACACAAATCCATAGATTTTTTTTAAAGTAACCAAAAATTTATAATAAAAGATTTTTTAAAACAAGAAACCAAAACTCTGTGCCCAAACACTTGCTGAAGATCCGAAGGTTACCACGATGCGTGTACACGCAGGGGACGCCTCCAGACAGACTCGGGGAGACACACAGGCCTGGCGCCCTGCGCAGGGACCGTGTGGCCGAGGACCAGAGGGGAGGAGCCCCGGCCACCGCGCCTGCCTCCCACACTCCATTCTGCGACCTGTGCAAGTACTGCCCACTGCTCTAAAAAGCAGTTACTTACTGTTGGCATTTGCACAGGCTGAAACATGAGAAGCAAAAACCTTGTAAATATTAATGGACTTCAGCCAAATTTTGCATAGAGAGGCTTCTGGTACAGAAAACACCATTTTTATAAAAACCAATTTTCCCCAGCCTTTAAAACAATAATATGGTCCATGATAAGTTGCATATTAATAGACTCTCCTCCCACACATGTGTACTCTTTCCACTAAAATGCAGCCAAATACCCACGCTGTTCCTAACACTGCTGAAGCTCTTTGCCCCCAAGACGGAAAGAACTGCTTTCAGCTTATTTTAGAGACAGAGGGAAAGGAGGAGGGGGAGGGAGGGGAAGAGCGGGGGGCAGGGAGAGACTTCCAGGGGGTCCCGGGTTCACATAGAGAGGTGCACCCTCTGCGGGGTGATTCGCTACTTATCTCACAGCCCTTGGAGAGTAAAATCATCTAAGTATTCTTTTTCAAAGAGAAAAAGAAAAACTACATTTTATGAGGTAAATTCGGCAAGCACAAGAACCTAGTGCTTCCATGCTTCTGTTTACCCCTGTTCAGGGCCATACAGCGTCCCCTGGCAATAGCTTCCCCGGGCGCTAGGGTGGGCCGAGCGTCAGCGGCTCCGGGGCTCCCTGGGGTGAGGCCGAGCGGCCCTCACCTCCCCTGTCCCGACAGGGGCCCACATGGAAGTGCAGCTCCAGGGGCTGGCACAGACCTGCCTGGGGTCACAATGCCCTGGGTTCATCCCAGGCACAGCTGTGTTACATCACAGTAACGCCTGAAGGAAAATCCAACCAGTGTTTGTCTCTCGTCAAGAACGATTTGTTCGTGCGGAGCCGAGTCAGCTCTGAAGAGTGCCGAACAGCCCTGTGCCTGGACTC
Organism: Thryonomys swinderianus; assembly: GCA_004025085.1. Classification (NCBI taxonomy): domain Eukaryota; kingdom Metazoa; phylum Chordata; class Mammalia; order Rodentia; family Thryonomyidae; genus Thryonomys; species Thryonomys swinderianus. The sequence goes on from PVIC010011223.1 coordinate 12,119, forward strand.
GGCAGCACAGCCCTGCGCCCTGGGAGATTTACTCAGCGGGGAGGCCTCACATTCAGTACGCTTACCGCAATGCAAAAGCACTGTTTGCTCGAGGCTGTCGGCACCTCAGCTTTGAAACACATCGGCCAAATCGGCGGCCATAATCACTAATGCTACAGCTTCCAGTCAGAGGGGCCCTTCCGGCTAGCGGGTTTCCCTTGGTGTCCTCCATCCTCTGAGGGAACCTTGACTTCTTTCCGCACCGGACCTACGTCTCACCTGGCATCGGGGTGGTACCAGGCCCACAGCTGTGTGTGACCTCTGCCCAGCGTGCGGCACACCATCTCTCGCCACTGAGCCTTCAGCTCTGCCCCGGGCGTCGCCACAGCTTCCAGAGCCACTGCCGTGGCCATCCCGACACCCGAGCGCTCCCACGGCTGAGCGAAGACTCCAGGGAACACAGGCCCGCACGGCTCCTGACCGCCGACCTCACCCTCAGACCCCGGCCTGCCCGGACTCCTGGCAGGGTCTGGGGAGGCCGCCCACCACCCTCTGATGCCACCATGAGCACCGTGCCCTCCCCAGACGGGCAGAGCGGTGGCCAAATGAGACCCTGTGTGTGAAACACCTCAGGACGCACAGCTCTGCAGAGGCGGATGACACGTGGCAAGAAACACTAACCACGGCCCCGTCACGAGCGTCAGGCCTCCGCGGAGGGTGTCCCGAGGCCCCTCGAACGGTTCACCTGCAGAGGGGCTCTGCAGGGCCGCCCTGCTGCGGCTTCGATCGGTGTCTGACACACACGCCAAGCCCAGAAGAAACGTGCTGGGTGGTGCTGCTGGGCCCCAGGGCCGCCCGGCGCTGAAGGCCAGAGCCACGGGAAGGGCCCTCCGCAGGGTCCACGCTCGGACCCGCGGCCCTCCTCAGGCACGGGCAGCTGAGGGCCAGGGCCGTCTGGGCCTCCATCTCTCTCCCGGCTGCAGACTCCACCTGCCGGCCCGCAGCTCCCCCTGCACAGGGCAGTGCGGGACTGCCAGCCCTCCTCCCCCAAGCGATGCGCTGGCGTCTGGCCTCTGGCGCCGGCCCTGGGGTCCAGGGCAGGAGGACTGCCTGTGCCCGGCAGCCGCGCGCCTCCCTGGACGCACAGCACGGGGTTACTGAGGACGGCCACAGAGGAGCGGCCCGGCACCGACCGCCAGGCGGTTTCAACACACAGCGATCAGCAACCTGCGTTCGGAAAACTTTGCTCATCAGCACCCGCTAGATCACTGAGGTACCACAGCAAGGGTCTCTTCTCCCTTAAAAGGAAGACGCTGAGGGACCAGATGAGCGTGAGCAGCCCTCCCCATGGGGCAGAGCCGCACCCCGGGGTGCCCAGTCGGCGGGCTTCCGTTCGGTTGTGGTCCTGTCCTTGGGCCCAGGAGAGCTGAGTCACATGCCCCGCAGCTCCTAAGGACCCGCTGCACACAGGCTCTTTCCCTGGCCTCCGCTACCCTGTCCGCTCCTTCATTCCTCCATCCACCCACTCGGTGAGCAGATGCTCCCCCGGCGCTGACCACGATACGGCTCAGAAGCTAAGCCCAACGAGCTCTCTGCCCCCCGAGCCCGGGCTCTGCCTTGGTCAGAGTCCCCTCTTCGGGCCTCCCTCCCGCCCGTGGGGCCCGCAGGGGACGGTCTCCTATCGGCAGCCCCGGCAGGGAAGGGAGCCGGCTGCCAGGCTGGGCCCCCGGCTGCGCCAGCCTCCTGTTCTGTGACTAGGAGCAAGCTTCTGCCCCTCTCTGCTTCACCCCTTCTCCTCCCCGTCAGACTCGCTGTCCTTGGAAAGCCCGGTGAGGTGTGCGGGGCGCACAGGGATAAACCCGCCCGGGAGCCATTTTACTCTCTGCCAAAGCTTCCAGTCTAGAGTCCAGAGTCCGCTCGGCCGTGACCACAATGAAGAGCCTAAGAGCTAAAGAAGCGGAAAGTTCTGAACTGTCCCTGCATCCAGCAAGCCTCCTCCGGGAGGGCACGCTGCAGCAGCGACAGTCGCCCCCTCCCAGGGAGCCCTGAAGATGCCTTAGACCCCGCGGCTGCAGCCACCACGGGCAGGAGCAGGGCAAAGCCACACTTTGGACTCGGAAGTTCTGTCTGGTGACTCCGGTTCCAAGGAGGAGCCCGCCAAGAGCGCCCCGAGAGGCAGGGCCAGGGCCCTACTGTAGCCCGACACGGAGCCCAGGAAGGCGGCCCCAGTGACAATGAAATCACAGGTCAGAACACGAGAGGTGAACAACCAGCCACACTCAGCATCCCAGACCGGTCCCTGTGATCCTGGGAGGGCAGGCAGTGGCAGCCAGAGCCTCTGAGGAAGGGCCCGGGGCCCCAGAGGCAGCCGACCGCCTAAGCAAGAGAAGGTGGATCGGGCAGGTCTCGCAGGGAAGCAGGTAAATGCAGACAGAAGTCCGGTCCCGTCCGCCGAGCTAACACGGCAGGTGAGTGGGAGGAGGGCAGGAAGCAGGAAAGGGACGGGGCCCCTGTGCCCAGGGCTTTGCCTGGCCTGCTGAAGTGAAGTCCACTGGCAATAAAGACTCGATGCCAAGGCCTCCAACAGTGGGAAGACCTTTAATTCTCTTTCCAAAGACAGTGGATCTGCTGAGCCAGACTGGGCATCTGCACCGAGCAAGGGCAGGGAAACTGAGGCAGCAGGGCCCAGAGCAAAGCAAGACCAAGCCACGGTAAGACACAAGCAGAGAGTGACAGTGTCGAACACAGGGTCCAGTCAGATGACGGTAAGGGCCTGGTGTTTTGGGGTGCACAGGGGCGCAGCTGTACTGCGAGCCGTCTTCCCAGAGAAGGGAATAGCAGCTGACCTTCTGCATGTCTTCTGCGTCTATAATGTACCCAACTCACCCAGCAAACGCAGCAGACAAATGCCAAAGGCCCGAGAGGGCTGGCCTCCGGGTGATGACCTCGAGACCCCCAGGACCCCCCTTGCATGGCAAGTCTTAGAGCAGAATCCATCCCTGCACGCTGCCTTTCCCTGTCGGAGCCTCAGAACAGAGCCGACCCAGCCCCACACCTTCCTCCACCCATCCTTGGCCACGGTCCCGGCGCTCAGTACCAGAGAAAGACAGAAACGAAACCACGGAGCTCCCAAGTAGCAATTTTTTCCCAGATCAATGATTACTGCAGGGACCTCCAAGCACAGCAATCAACCTTCAGCAGCCTCCATCTCTGTGCTCAACTCCTTAAAACGCTAACAGAGTCATTCATGAACTCTGTGTTTGCCCATCAACTACAATGTCTGAGAGGCCATTTTCTCATCTATAACATCAGGAACCAAAACTAGCAGAGCTCCAGGGTCACCTCCCACCCAGGACTCCACGGCTTCCTGACTCAGACGACTCAGAGGTCCGACCTCTGTCCAGCTCTGAGAACCGGGTCACATACTCCTCTGGGGACGGCCTCAGACTGGAAGAGCAGGAGCAGCCACCAGGCCACAGCCCTAATGAGCGCAGAGAGGAACGAGCCAGGCCCGAGCCCGCGGCCGCCTGGCCGCCTCTGCCTGACTTCTGCAAGGGTTAAACTCCTGCAGAGAGAAGAGAGAGCACCAGACCCAGGGCCAAAAGTGTTCTCCCGTCCCCCAAGGTAGGGTATGAGACAGTTTTCTGGTTCTTCATTTACTTCCGTTCTGTACTGCTGGCAGCGCTGGGGACCGAGCCCTCCGTGCTACACCCAGGCCTGGAGCCGCCTGCTCCGTGCAGAGGTGTGTCTGGCCTCTGCGCCTGCGCAGCCCACCCGCCGTCCCTCCCACCGCGCCTGCGCCGTGCCACCCCCGCGGCCCTCCCACCTGGCCCCTCACCTGGGGGTTGTCCATGTACCAGAGCAGGCAGTTGGCCTGCGTGTCCAGAATGAAGTACCTCCTCAGGAACCTGCCGCTGTGCGCATTCTCCTCGATGTCCAGGAACCCACAGATTCGGTTCTGCCGATCCACATAAGGCATCCCTGGGCTCTGCTCACATCACCCTGTGCGGAAGGAAGGAAGGAGGTGCTGGTGAGAAAGGGGGCGCGGCAGCCAGTCTGGGGCCCGCAGGCCCCTCGCGTCCTCCCCCCTCGCTCACCTCTGGGAGAAGCGGGGCTCCCGGCTCCACCCCTGGGGCGCTCTGCTTCTCCCTGTGCCCAAACCCCCAGCCCTCAGCAGAGGCCTTTCATATGGACCCCTAAGCTTCTCTGTCTCTCCCTCTCTCTCTCTCTCTCTCTCTCCCCCCCCTCTTACACACACACACACACACACACACGTGCAACCCTTCATTTGGCTGAACAAAGGCCAGGATCCCAAAGGACACAGGACACGCAGCCCTCAGCATTACATCAGGAGACGCCTCTCCTCTCCGGGGGGCGGCAGGGGTCCAGAGGGTAAAGCTGGCAGAGAAACAGCCGAAGGTGGAGAGACAGCTGAGCTTCCGGTGAGGGTAACGGAGGTCACCGACACCCCCAAAACAGGCAACACCCTCCACAACAACCTACTTGCAGAGCAGAATTTCCGCAAGCTCCCGACTACACGCGGGACGGCCCCACGAGAGCACGCAGAGACTGAGACGGCCGAGCCCGGCCGGGGGGCGGACGCGGGCATCACGAAGGGTTTCGTTCCGAAGTCGGCACCGTCTGCCTCGGCAGAGGGCGGCCCGTCGGCGCGGTCCGGACAGGAAAAGCCCGTCCTGGGCCACATTAACAACAGAAGAGCAGAGACGGAATTCTGGCCACAAGGCACCCGGCCAAGGCGCAGCCCGCGGCTCCGGGCGGGGCTCCGCGGTCCGAGACGCCGCCAGGGAGCAGAGCGCGCGCAGCCGGAGGCGCAGGGAGGATCGGCTGTGGGAGAACAAGCCTCAGCCACCAGCCGCACGGAGACACAGGCCTGGACCCGCTCGCGGGCTCCCTGTCCCCCAGGACCCTTGGTCACACGGTTGCTAAGACCGTGCTCCCGAACCCCTTCTGGCCTCTTCCCCCATGTCACCAGCATCTTCACATTTCCTCCGGACCCCTCTAGGAAATTACCTCAGCTTCCACCACCAAGTGGGGAGCAAAGGGGAGCTAGCAACTGGTACCAGAGTGGCAAAAAGTCCAGTGCAAAAACGTGTATCCAACCTCAGCATCTACGCATCTAACCGACCAGAACTACAAAGTTCTTTACAAAACTGTGTTTGTACAATATGGACAGACTGTTCCTTACTATCCCCTAAAAAACATAGTGCAGTGATTTGCACAGTCTTTACCCTGGGTAGAGAATCACAGGCTAGCCAGAGGGACGGACAGGGAGGACACGGGGAACCGGAGTGTCCTGGGCCTGTGCGCGGCCGGGAACTGACCCCTGCAGGTAAAAGGACAAGTCTACCGTCTCCTCAAACTTCCCTTCCAGACCCAGGAAAACGTGCTCCTTTTAATATCCTCCTAACTCCCACCACTTAACTTACCTTGCTTTCCTCTCCGCTTCTCTCCCTCTCCTCTCTCTGTCTCGGTCTTCCTCCCTCCCTCCCCCAGGAGCGCCAAGGATCAGCCGGGCCCACACCGCATCCGACCAGCCCTCAGTCACCGACCTCCAACCGCAGCCCTCAGAACGTGTTTCTACCGCAGCCCCCCAGGCGCCCCGAATCCCGCGTCCTGGGCTGGCCCTGGGACGGGGATGTAGGCCCGGAGTGGAGCCCACACGGCCCTCTCGGCCGCCCTTCCTCTCGATCTCACACAGTGAAACTGTCCGGCAAGCAGCTTCCCAGCCTTCGCAGCAAGGCGGCGGCCGAGGAGCGCAGAGCATCTGAGAGGGAAGGAGCCTCGGCGGCTCCGGGACGTGCTGTCTTCCCAAAGCAGGCGGAGCCGCCCTAAGGTTTCCTGGCCTGAGTTCAAAAACTGTCACATAACACACTGGGATGCTTTGAAAGATCACTCCAGCCAACAGTTCTCCTCTATGCAAATTCCACACCTCCCTGTCCACATAATTGGCCCTTTTAAAAATGATACCACTTGCCAGGCATGGGGGCTCACGCCTGTCATCCCAGCATTTGGGAGGCAGAGGCAGGAGGACTGCTGAGTCTGAGGCTTGCCTGGGCTACACAGTGAGCTCAGGGCCAGCCTGAACTGCAAAGCGAGACCCTGTCTCAAAAAAAAAAAAAAAAAAAAACAAAGGTCATAGGCTATCATCTCTTATAATTGTTGAGACCTATTACAAAATTACTTTCTAAAAATATTTTACCTCTTTATGTTGCAACTAGTAATATAGTTAGTCACTACATCTTATATCCACTGAATATATACACTACTTTAAACTGTTGCTAGTCTGAGATATACAATATCTAGATAAACACTATCTAGCTAAGCATTCCTTCATGTTTGTTCCCTACATCACCTGCATTTCCTGGGCTTTGATAAAGGCCAGTCGAGAGTGTAGGGGCATATGATCTGTCTGTCTGTCTGTCTGTTGGTATGCCTTGCCTTCTCACACTCACACACACACATATTCAGAGGCATGCAAGCACAACACGGCCCCACAAAATTGAAATAACTAACATTTTAATGAAAAATAAAATAAGAACAGAAGAGTTTTATATGGTCTAGATTTCTTCAGTAGAGTATAAATCCCTAAATATGTGCTATATAGGAAAGTAATCTCAATATTTAGTTTTCGCTAAAAGTGAGAGAGACCAGGAAAATAAGTTTTTATAAAGATGCCCATTAATCAATAAAACCAAAATGGGACTTAAACTGAGATTCCTACTTCACATTCGCCAGGGACTGAAGGACATCCAGGAGCGGGCTAAAGGCTGCGCACCGCAGACAGAAACGAGGGTCCCTGGCTGAAGCACCCCTTCCACAGTCTGTCCAATGCCTTAGGACCCAACATTGGTGATTCACTCAAGAATAAACTGAGCCAGGCAAGGTGGCTCACGCCTGTCATCCCAGCACTCAGGAGGCAGAGGCAGGAGGATCGCTGTGAGTTCGGGGCTTATCTGGGCTACATAGCAAGCTCAGGGCCAGCCTGAAGTCCAGGGAGACCCTGTCTCAAAAAAAAAAAAAGAATAAAATCGGGACATTTATTAGGCCCATGTCACATCACACAAGAGACAGTTGAGACCACGAGCCTAAGAAAACAGAACAGTCCCCACAGGAGATGGGAGTAGGTGAGGGGCTCAGTGCACAGGGAAGAAGCTGCTTAGAGCAGGCACCATCTCCCTGAAAAGCTTCCAGGAAGCGTCTGTATCAGGACCAGAAGATGGACCTATGCCGAGACGTGGGCTAAAAACATCTGCGCCTTTGACTTTCAGGATTTTATCCAAGTAAATGGGTACCTATTAAAATAAAAAGATGGCCACGGCAATAGAATTCATAGTTGAAAACTTGTAAATGTTTCAGTGATGGATAATACAATCTCAGTCAACTAACTTATTACTATACATAGATTCTTAAAAGCCTAGGTGGCCATAAAATATCAACTGCTGTTATCTATCAGTAATAGATGAATTTCATTTGCTTCTATATATTCTTCCACATTTTCCAAGTTTCCTACCCAGAACATGTTACTTTATTTAGTAGAACAGAAAGCGATTTAATTCTACAAACACTCCCACCCCTAGCTCATAAATTTTGAGGCTGAGAATAAATTTCTCAATACTCCAGAGTCCACAAACAAACAAAATGATGCCTAAATTAGAGCTCCACCCTCCGCCCTGCCTTTCAGTACTAAGACTTGAACCCAGAGCCTTGGTACCAAGCTGTATCACTGGCTCCTTTAAAACGGTTTTATTTTGAGGCAGCCTCACTGAGCTGCTGAACGTCTGGGCTGGGCTGGAACTTCTTACCGTCCTGCCTCAGCTTGCCAGAGTGTAGGGATTACAGGTGTATGCCAAGCTCAAATTGCCATTCTTATGGGTCTTGTCTGCTGTCTCAAAAATCTGAAGCTCATAAACCAGTATCTTGCGCTTTGGCAGACACCTGCCCAGAGCGCTCTGCGCCCTCCAGCCTACTGAATTTCTCACTTCCTTCTGCCACAGCCCCAGGTCACGCCCTTTCCCCTGCGGCCTGGTTCCTCCCAGAGCAGCCGCGGCCCTGGGGTCAACACGATATCCGGGCCAAGTCTTTGCGACAACGCATGCCCAAGCCGTGCAATGTCCAGACACAAAAGAAACGAACAGCCCGGCCAGAACCCCAAGGGTGTCCTTAGGGGATGAGGCTGACAGCTGGAAAACAGGCAGGGCTGCCATGGTGGTATACACACCTTGCCCAGGTACTCAGCAATCTAAAGCAAGAGTGTTGCTGGAGGGCCGGAGGGTTAGCTCAGTGGTTCCAGCGCCTGCCTCGCAAGCGCAAGACCCTGAGTTCAATCCCCGGAAACCACATACAATGCTGGGCGTGGAGACTCACGCCCACCAGCAATCAATACCACACACCACAGTGCCGGGCGTGGTGGCTCATGCCTGTCACCCCAGCACTCAGGAAGCAGAGGCAGGAAGATTGCTGAGTTCGAGGCTTGCCTGGGCTACATAGTGAGCTCAGGGCCAGCCTGAACTACAAAGCGAGACCCTGTCTCAAAAAAAAAAAAAAAAAAAAAAAAAAAGAGTGTCGCTGGAGCCCAGGAGGTTAGGACTAGCTAGGCAACACAGCAAAACTCTTTTTAAAAAATTATATATATAATTTAAACAGATAATAAAACAAAATGCCAGGATGGATTAAAATTCCTAACAAGGTAATGAGCTATTTAGTTATTAAAGCTGCAGTTGGGGCAGGGCGTGGAGCTCAGTGGTGGCGCACTTGTACAGCAGAGGCAAGACCACGGGTTCAATCCCTGGTACCAGCAAAAAGAATCTGGCAGTTGTGATTTGCTGCGTCAGGCCTCTTGATTTTTAAGATAGTTAGCACAGTTTTAAAGCAAAGGAAACACTGGAGTGAAACGCGGGTGACTCATCCACCTGACTCCTCGGATACGGCGAGATCAATACAAAGGAGGGACGGTGACGAGAGGCAACACTTTAAACAGTATTCGTGTCCAGATTACGGAACGCTCTACAACCTCACTTCAAACCCGGAAAAAATCCTTTTCTTGTTGCTGTAGCTGAGACAGCTCTCTGTGATGGCCGGACAGGGGCTGGCTGGGATTCTGTCCCCGCGAGAGTGAAGAGGACGCCTCCTGACGGCCCAGGGACAGCAGCGAGCACAGCCCCGGGCTGGGCGCTGCCTCGGGAGGCTAGAGACAGGGCGAGCGAGGGCGCTGAGCCGCGCGGGGGCCGCACCAGGAGGCACCGCGGGCTCCCAGAGGCGGCACTGCCGCGGGGACAACGGGAGACAGCTGCAGAGCTCGCATGCGCTTAGATGTGAACACACACGTGCAGGCCCAGCGACGCGGACAGCCCGGCACAGACGACAAGCACAAGCCGTAGCCCTTCCGGAGCACAGCCCGCGAAGGAGCCAAAGACCAGACGCCAGGAAGCGTGGAAGCAGCCCTTCCCTCCTGCTGGGCGATCGCAGAAGCAGATGCCCACAGTCCAAGGCGGGGCGTGAACACCCAGAGGGAAGGGAATGTCCTCGGGAGGAAGGCACACTCGCGCAGGAGTGGGGAGGCGCCACAGGGCAGCCCCGGCCCTGACAGGGACCCAGCCCTGGGGAAGCAAACACTTAAGAAGGCTTGTTCGAGGGAAATAAATATTCGGCAAAGGCGAAAGTCACGGGAAACCTGCACCACTGAAGTGAAAATGCCAAGACCACGCCATGTTTGAAAGACTTCTGACCTCTCCGCGCTCACGGAAGACATGGCCAGTGGGCCCCTCGCAGGCCCAGGGCCTGCCCACAGCAGACGGCGCCTTAGACCACCTCCGGCAGAGAGATCACCGGAGCAGGCCACAGGCGGCCACATCCGGCCTCTACACGACCTGCAGAGGCACAGACTTCACACCCAGCATCAAGAGCGCAGCTCCACTCCAGGGCCTCTGGCAACCGGGCGCAGGAGGCCAAGCTCTGCCCACCGTGTCAGCCCGGGCCACCGAGCCGGGCAGGGAGAGAGGAAAGAAAACATCATGATTTCCTCTACCTCAGCCCCGTGCACAGCGCGGGGGAAGTGGCTAGGTGTGTCCGCCTCAGGCGCGGCTCCACTTGGGGAAGGAAGAGGGACAGGGTGTGGCATGCAGGAGACACAGGTGACAAGATCAGCCCGAGGGTTTTTAACTTCTGCAAGAAGCTGACTGCTAAGGAGGGGTGTGCAGACTAGTTACCCTCCGAGCAGAAGGAAGTGAAACGGCTGTGTTAGCGTCAGACAGACCCAGATAAGTGTGGACAAGCCCGGTCCTCCTCAGGCCTCTTCGTGCCTTTGAGAAATGGAGATAATCAACTTACCTACTTCAAAAGTTGCTATACAGATTACGAGAAAAAAAAATGTATGAAAAGTACTTAACATGAGGACTGGTACAGAAAAAGCACTAAACAAATACTACATTCAAATGTGTGTGTGTATGTGTGTGTGTGTGTGTGTGTGTGTTTTCAAGGTCTGGGATTTAACCCAGTGGTTCCAACACCTGCCTTGCAGAGCAAGGTTCCAAGCTTGATCCCTGCTACCAAAAAAATATGTGCATTCAGTGCCAAAGTACAGGCTTATTAGCAAGGTCCCGGTTCAATTGCTCAGCACAAGCAATACACAGTCACAGCAAAAACACTGTGCGAGACAGAGAGCATGCCCACCGGAGCACCCCCGCTCGCCCTGCTGCTGCCCTAACCCAGGACAGACGGCTGCGGGGCCACCTCCAGCACACCAGCGTCAAGGAAGCAGCCCTCACGGAAGGCCCCCCCGGCGAGCCCCTGCAGATACGTCAGCCCTCACCTTCCCTGGCTCCAGAGCCACCGCGCTGTCCAGCTCTAGAAGAAAGAGGTCACAGACTGGCCCCCAGAGACGCACGAACGCTCCCGGCCGGCCGGGCCCCCTCCCACGGCATAGGCAGGATCCAGCGGGCGCAGGCCCAGCCCCTCCAGGACAGGGAGCCCTGCAGCAGCCGTGTTTGGAGAGCCTGGGGACAGAAGGACCGGCCCTCTTCCTCTCTGTCTCCTCAGCGGCCTCTTGGGGCCGAGACGCACCACAGGCTCAACGTGGGGCGCTTTCGCCCACTCTGGGTGGCAGGAGAGCCCCAGCAGGCTCAGAGAAAAAACAAGTTCACCTCTAGCCAGCAGCAGCCACTCCAACCAGGGCACCCCACAGAGGGGGAAGGGAGAGGGGCGAGCGAGCGAAGACGACTGCAAGGCCTAAAGGTTGGCAGGGGCGCGAGAGCAACCAAAGCGGGAGCAGAGGTCACCATCGGCATCGTGCAGCGGAGCCCACTGCGCCCCAGGAAAGCCCGGCCCGCCCACGGCGGCTCCGTCAGGGCTTAGGCCGGGGCGCCGAGCTTCCCCTCCCACAGGCTGCTTCACAGAGCGTGTGCTCTGCTTCCTCCCTTCCAGCGCCTCACAGACCCGCAGTACGACCCAGCTCACCGCCAGACCAGAAACCGAAAGTAAGGCCACCCAAACCTCTCACTGTGGGCAGGGGAGGAAGCCGAGCCGCCCGAGGTCCTTTTTCCGAGGCTGAGGTCCATTTCAGCCAGAGTAAGGAGCCACACCAGTATCAGGGACTCCAAAGGGGCCCTGGTGGCTCAATAGCCCACGGGAGGTCTACTCGGAGTCATCCAGCCTCCTCTGGGCACCACCCACCTGTGCACCTGCCCCAGGGAAGAGACAGGAAACATCCAGGAAGTGCCAGCTGTTCAGCTCACCCGACCACTCCACGGGGTCTGTAGGCCCTACTTACCTCCACAGTACAGAGAAGGTGCCACTGACAAGGGAAAGGAGGGGCTTGCAAAAATCCTCTACTGGAGATCAGGCCCTTTTCAAATCAATCCCCGGGTATAGCAAGATGCCCCTTTTACCTGCCAGCTAAAACTCCATTAGGAACACTATAATTTCGGTGTAAGGGTGGGGGAAGATTTATAATAGAATCAAAGATGCCACGCACAGTGGTGCAGGCCCGTAATCCCAGCATTTGGGAGGCTGAGGCAGGAGGATCGCTGTGAGTTCAAGACCATCCTGGGATACACAGTGAGTTCAAGTCCAACCTACACTACATAAGGAGATCCTGTCTCAAAATAATAATAATAATAATTGAGCCAAAGAAGACATAGGGTCTTGGATACTAACGGTCTAACAGCAAACTCACATAAATGGTTTGGTGAACCCAATTTCTAGCGCCTGAGCCGCTGCCACATTGCTCTTTTTCTGCCAAAGTGCAAACAATTCACGCGCCGGCCCTCATCACTCATTCCACGCACATCTGCTTAGCACCTGTAACTGTCCTACCCCGGGCCAGCGACAGTCTGGACGTACAGGCCACATCTCTGCCATGGTAAAGCCACCGCCAGCGCGCCCGGCCTGCAGGAGACAGGGCTCCCACTTCGTGTTCCGCCGCCCTCCCCTCCAGGCCTGTGTCCCCCTCGGGCAGACAGCGCCTCACTCGGCATACTCTACTAACAGGGAGACGCCAACTGGATGCGACCAAAAAGGAAACAAAACCGCTCTCCCAAGACCTCCCTCCGGCTTTGCTTTTGCCGAAGCCCTTGTCACCAGAGAAAAAACGACGAGGGCAGGCGGGGGGCAGACACAGCAACAACTCCGGCGGCGAGGGGCTTCGGCTCCAGCGCATCACACGCAGCAGTGTGAGGGGTCCCGAGCCGCGGCGGGCACCCTGGCACCGCGCCCCACGCCCACCTCTCGCTCTTTGCCCCGGGCTTACGCTCCCCTGTGAAGCCCTAAAGACACGGTGCAAAGAGCGGCAGAGCCCTCCCAAACCCCAGCTCCCCAAGGAAGGACGCCTGGGCTGGGCGAGGGGCTGGCAGGGCCCGCGGCAGAGATGCGCTCGGCCCGCCGCCCGCTCCGCCCGCCGGCCCGTCCTGCCCCGGTGGCGCCCGGCGTCCTTCCCCCTTCGCTCGCTTCTTTATTTCCTTTGAGCCCCGAGGACAGAGCCTCCGGGAGCGGGGAGACAGGGAACCGCCAGGCGAGGGAGGGCAAGGCCGGACCGAGGGCGCGCCTCCCCGCCCCGCGGGCCCCTTCGGGCGGCGGACCCCGAGCCCCGCGCCGCCGGCGGGGGTCCGCGGAGCAGGCCGCCGGCCAGGCCCGGCGGCGGGCGGCGGGCAGCGGGCAGCGGGCAGCGGGTCGGGCCGTCCGCGCCGCGGGACTTGCCTGGGACGAGGCGCGGTCCTCGCTCCCGCAGCCCGGGCAGGCGTTGCGGGCCGCAGAGAAGTTGCGCCGCTGCCCGCGCGAGGAGACGCGGTGAGCTCTGCGCCCCGCCCGCCCGCTGCCCGCACCCGACCCGGGCGGCAGCGAACTCGGCCCGGCGCTGCGGGGCTGGTGCCGCCGACCCGACCGCGCATCGCCCTCGCCCGCCCGCCCCGCGTGCCAGCCGGCGCCCGGGCGGGGCGTCACCTGCGGAGGCCGCTCGGGCTCGCCGTGCCCGCCGTCCCGGCTCTGCCCTCCTTCGCTCCGGTCTCCGGCCCTTTTTTCCGGGTTAATTACGTTTCGCGTGAAGGCAAAACCCAGCCCCGGATGTGAGTACAATGCTCCTCCGGGGAGGAGAGGGGCGCCGCGGGGCGGGGCTGTCCGGGCCGGCGGTCTCGGCCGCGCGCAGGTGGCGCCGCGCCGCAGGTGTCCGCGGGGCCGGGAGGGAGGGACGGAGGGAGGGCCGGCCGCGGCAGGCCCTTCTGGGTTGCCTTCGAGGGGCGGCGGCGGCCTCGCGGGCTCGGGCACGGTCCGGGGAGTGGAGCGCGGCCCGTCCTGCCGCGGAAAGGAAAGCGGGCGCCGGGACGGGCACCGCGCGGCGCCGCCCCATGCCCGGCGCCCCGGGTCCACGCGGCCACCTGTGGGATCGGTCAGTGCCGATGCGGGGACCGAGACGGGGGAGTGACGCGACCTCCCGACTGGGAGCAGGCCCGTCCGCGGGATCTGGCGCCGGCTCCCACGCGAGACGGCAGGCAGCACCCCGAGGGGCTGGCGCTGGTCGGCCGAGCGGAGGGCGTCAGAGCGCGAGAGCGCTGGGCCCGGCGGCAGAAGAGGCGGCGGAGTGGATCGGCTGGGCCCCAACCGTGGGGGCAAGACGGCGGCAGAAAGCCGCGGCGGGCGGGCGCCCCGAAGCAGCAAGCCGGGAGCGAAGCGCGGCCACCGTGGGCCGGGGACACGCGCACACCCGCCTGACCAGGAAGCCGCGCGCCCTTCACTTCCATCGCAATTGCCAGAGCGAAACTGCACGCCGCTTTCTCGAGTGTGAAGACTTGCGTGCTCTGAACCGTTTTTGCTCTGCATGAGAACATTAAAAAGAAGAGAGAAATCCCCTCCTCAGTCTGTCAACGACAATCAGTCTTGTCTTCCTGAAGCTTCAGCCGGCACCTAGGTTCACGTGCAGGTGACCTCCGGAACGAGGAGCCCAGGGCTCCAAGCCCAGCTCTGCCGCAGCTGCCTGAGCACTTCCTTGGCCGGGACCAAAACTGCAGGGAGCCAACGTGCAGTGCTTAGGTTACGCCCCAGCATGAAGGTGCTGTGTGAGTTGTTTCATTTGAAAATTGCTGTGTGCAGGGCCGGGGATTTAACTCTGGTTCCAGCATCTGCCTTGCAAGCACAATGTCCTTACTTAGTTCTATCCCTGGTACCACATACCACAATGCCAGCCCAGCTCACCTGTCATCCCAGCACTTGGGAGGCAGAGGCAGGAAGATTGCTGAGTTCCAGGCTTGCCTGGGCTCCATAGTGAGCTCAGGGCCAACCTGAACTACAAAGCGAGACCCTGTCTCAAAAGGAAAATTTTTTTTCAGTATGCATTACAAAAAGGAGCACAGTTCCTTGGTACCAGAAACCACCAGGGCCAGAGGCATTGCCTGGGGGAGCACTCCCAGGAAATGCGACTCTCGAGCCAAGGAGGAGCCATGAGGGAAAGCCTCCACTTTCATGGGGTGCTTTCCGTTACATCGTGAGACTGCTCTGTGAATGTGTTCAGCACAGCTCTGCTGTGTTGCATGCTGGGAAGGCTGTGGGAAGCCAAAGGCCTGGGCCTCCCGGCGGGCAGGGTACAGGATGACTGGGAGGCCAAGGGGCTCTGGTACCCTCCATTGGCACAGAGAGGGGCCAGTGTCTACAGGGGCTTCTCCACAGGGCCAGGGCTCAGAAGTGAGCCTAAGAAATACGCTTCGGGGTGCTGTTTAACTCCAGTGGGAGGGGGCGAGGGGCGGAGACCAGGCCCAGCCCAGGCCTAGTCCCAGGCCATTTCCCTCGCTGTCTGGGCTGCCACCTCTTTCCCTGGCTGGGTCCCGGCCCCACTAGATGACAGGTGCTCGATGGTGTTCATTCCTGTGACCCTGGGTTTCCCTGTGCTTCCTCAGAGGAGCCGCCACAGCCCTCCTCAGCCACTGAGGAGGAGGTGTCGGTCGAACTGTTCTTTCCTCACTTTTTTTCTTTTGTGGTAAACTACACATACCACAAATGTCACAGTTTCAGCCATGTTAAAAGTGTGTGTGGCACTTGGCGCGTTCACCATGTTGTGCCATGTCACACTGTCTAGTTCCAGGCCATTTCCTCACTCCTAAAATGACCCTGTGCCGGCTGAGTGACCTTCTTCCCACCCCTGGACCACTGCAGTGGCTTTCCATCTAACCTATGGGTTTGTCTAGTTTTGATATTTCATATGAGCGAAATCATACAACGTGGGACCTTTTAGGTCAAGTTTCTTGCATTTTTGCTATCTCTTGATCAGATGCATCTCCAGATGTTTGATTTTACATCATATTTTTTTCAGTGCAATAAATAGCCCTGCAAATGTGGTTCTATCTGTAGAAAACGGGGTGTCAAAGAACGGCTTTCCATATCACTTCTCCCTGTCCCTTCATTGGACCACTGTCCAATGAGGTTCAAGATTTTACAGCTCGTAAATGCAGAGTAGACTCTAGAGCCCAGGGATGAATCACGGCATAGGAATGGTCCTGTGGCAGTGGGGACACATCTGGCCCAGAGCCTAAGCATCTAATTTAAAAACCTTATGCTCCACCCTAACCATTTATTCACGAGCTTTCTATCCATTTTCAAAGTTAATGGCTGGGTAGCAAGATGACCTGATAACCTCTAGCGTGTGCCAGTGTTCCCTCCAGGGAACTGTATTGTTCTCTGTCCGCAAAGATCCCCATTATATAAGGTTTCAGCCTGCAGCTGGGGCCCATTAGTTCCACTGGGGAAACTGCAGGACTGAGCAGGCCAAGGTCATTGGTTGGATCCTGGTTCAAACCAATTAATTTTGCTCCAAGGTCATACATGGTAATTCTGATGTTAGCTGGTCATTTTGTACATTGTTATTGGTTTTAATAGCCAAGTATGAATGGTTCTCCACCACCCATCTCTAGAAAAATTGTTCCAACTACCATTGCTCTTTAGGTCTTATTTATAATCATCTAAACCTGTTACCGTCTTTCCTCATATATACCTTCTATTTGCATATTTTCCGGGTATAGTACTCACTTCTGACTGCTTTGCATGTATTATTTAGACTTTCCATTCTACTTCAGCTAATACTTACATGTTGGAGGGTACATTCTACAGAAAGTCATGTCACTGTAGACACAGGCATGTACAAATATGTAGCTGTGTATATTCACTGAAGCACTGTTCAAAATGGTGAAAATTAGAGGTAAGTCTCCAGACTGGATTGGACAAATAAGTATTGTTACATCCACACAATCTTATGCTGTGCTGCTATTCAAGAAGAGTCCTGGCAGGATGGGGGGTGCACATAACGGAGAGCACGTGTGGCCCTTGTGCATGAAGAGTCTAATCTCAAGGGCGGACACAGAGAAAGATCAATATGAAAAATACTAAGTATTTTAATTTTAGGAATAAAGCTATAAGCCAGGTGTGGCTCTCTGGGACACTGAGGCAGAAGGATCACTAGTTTGAGGGCAACTGACTTAGTGAAACCCTGTATCAAATTTTAAAGGGGGATATGGTAGCTGGGCATGTAGTTCAATATAAGGTTCTGGGTTCAATCCCTGATATTGAGAGAGAGAGAGAGAGAGACACAGACAGAAAGGGAAGAAAGGGAGGAGCTATAAAACTGTATGTATAATCTTATTTCTGTAAATAAAACGTTCTTTACATATAATTGTTTATAACTTTTAAAAGGTCTGGAAGGACATATTCCAAACTGTTAATCATAGCTCTCTTAGGGGAAGGCAGAAGAGGATATTATGGTGGACTTCAATTCTAAAATATATATTCTATAATGTTTAGTTTTCTGTAGTAAGGACACAAATATTTGGTTACCAAAAGAATAACATGCTTAAAATTTTTATTAAAGTTTTAAAATCCCATGACAAAATAATCAAATTGCAGTCTCCAAGGGGCTCCTCTCTGAGTAAGGAGGGAATATGACACGTAAGAAACACCTGTCATCAGAGCCCAAACCGGTGGGCAGGTGGGCAGGAGAGGGGATTCTCTGGGAGATGAGTGGCCAGCTGTGCTTGAGAAGATGTATGCTCTTTGGAAGGAGCTTGGAGGGAAGGTGGGTGGAGGGGGCAATTTGCAGAGAGATCCAGGATGTTTGGCTGTGCAGAACAGGAAGGGAACAGAGTGGGGGAGAGAGGAAACTGGAGAACCTGTATTGCTAAGGTTGGGGTTCCACATTGACTTCTTTTTTTTTTTTTTTTTTTTTTTGAGACACGGTCTCACTTTGCAGTTCAGGCTGGCTCTGAGCTCACTATGTAGCCCAGCAAACCTCGAGCTCAGCAATCCTCCTGCCTCTGCCTCCCGAGCGCTGGGATGACAGGCATGAGCCACCACACCCAGCATTGTGGTAGGTGGTACTGATTGTTGGTGGGCGTGAGTCACCACACCTGGTATTGTTGTAAGTGGTCACCGAGGATTGGACCACGGACCTCGCGCTTGCTAGACAGGCACCGGAACCACTGAGCTAAATTTCTAGCCCCATATTGACCTCTTTGGGCTTTGAAAGCCACCACAGGCTTTTAAG
This sequence comes from Thryonomys swinderianus, assembly GCA_004025085.1. Taxonomy (NCBI): domain Eukaryota; kingdom Metazoa; phylum Chordata; class Mammalia; order Rodentia; family Thryonomyidae; genus Thryonomys; species Thryonomys swinderianus. Next base: position 30,126 of record PVIC010011223.1, read on the forward strand.
CAAGGAAGGGACACAATTAGAAGCGAGTAAGCAGCCAGGGATGATGACACACAACTGTAATTCCTGCCACTCTGGAGCCTGGGGAGGGAGGATCACATGTTCAAGGCCAGCCTGGGCAACTTTGCATGACACTGTTTCACTAAGCTGGAGAAGTAAGCCCAGTCCAGTTTAATTTCTTCATTTAGCAACAAAGCAATCACAAACTAAATGTGTCCTCACACATAACTCTCAAAGACACCATGCATTTTCTAACTGGATAAATGGCCAGATGCACACGGTTCGTGCTCTGATTTTAACACATCCTGACTTTTGGAAAACACAGCTAGAGGGCCATGGTCACCCTTCTGGCAACTTCAGCCCTTGGAACAGACCTCTGAAACTCAGAATACGAGAGAAGGGCCTTTGGCATAACTAGCCAAAGTGCTTATTGATTCCTATTGGATATCAGATGTCAAGGCCCCATTATACAGTTCCCAGCCCTCAGCAGGTCAGAAACAGCAGCTTCATACATAAATCCACAGTGAAACAGGCCCCTCTTGGCCTCAGCCCACTGAGCCACTGCCGCCTACGAGTGTCAGACTGTCAAGCATAATTTCTCACCCAGCGCCTGGCCGTGGCTGATCCCCCCCACCCACTGCACGGGTACCCATGGACCCCGTGAGTATGTCCTGAAAATTCTCTCAAAAGAGAAACTGTAGGCAGGCATGGTAATCCCAGCACTCTGAGAGGCTGAGGCAGGAGGATCACACATTTGAGTCCAGACTGAGCAATGAAGCAAGTTACAAGATCCTGTCTCCAAGTAAAAAAATAATAATAAAAAGAAGGCTGGGCTATAGGTCACTCAGCACAAGGCCCCGACTTCAGTCCCTAGTACTGCCAAAAAAGAAAAAACATGTATTGAGCGTGAACAGACTTTGTCTTGTTATTAATCCCTAAGTCTTTCCCTAGCATTCACATTGTACAGTATTAGATATTCTGAGTAGTCTAGAGATGATTTGAAATACACAGGAGACTATGCACAAGTATATCCAAACACAGCCTCATTTTATGTAAGAGATTTAAGCATCTAAGTATTTTTTTGTCCAAAGGGGATCCTGGAAGCGCTTCCCAAAGAATACCTGCAGAGACGGAGCACAGCTGAGATGATGTTTTGGAGAGCAGCGCTTCCTGCCTGGCTCCGGGAAGCCCAGCCGGGGGCACTCCGGACCCCCTTAAGGCACAAGTCCCAGCTCTCGGGCCCAGTCCACCAAAACCTCATGCGGCCGGAGCCACTGCAACGGCTCCACGCGCCTCCAGGTTGGTTGGATCACTCCAGTCCGTCATCACAAAAGCCTCCGCAGCGCTCCCGAGTTCAGAAGGTGACAGCTGTGCGTTCCAGCGGAAACCGTCAGAATAACGCTTGTAACAACACGTTCCTGAGCGAACCCTGAGTCAGGCCGTGGCCCCCGAAGGGAACTGTATGTTCTTGAAAATAGCTCAGCTGTGAGGCCGAGGGGCTGATTTATTTTTGGTTTCTCCAGTTTAAGCCTCTGAGCGGTGACCTGTAAGTACCTCCCAGTTCTGTACAGAGTCAACGGGCAGGCATGGTGGGGCTGGAAGCACCTCGGCCAAAGAATCCTCTGAAATTGGAAGCACCACGATGCCTTTTCCGTTTCCGTCATTCAGGGTTGTGAAGGGTCTGCAGACAGAGCTCTAAGGAGTCGGCATGTGGGTAAAAGACTGGAATAAACCAGTGGTCTTCAAACTTCTCCTTACCCACGCCCTAGAGCGTGCTGAGACCAGCGTACCCTTTCCCACATTTTGAAATTGACAACTGCACCTCTTACGGTAGCAGTGCTTGCTAGGATGTATTCTGAAGAGTTAGCCTGGGTGTTTTCAAATAAAACAGCTGTATCGTGCACTGTATATCCATTAGGATCTAAGTCCCTTGTCATTTGACAGCATCGTTCATTTTTAAAACAAAAGCACAGTTCTCTGACAGAAATGTCGTTCCCGTTACTCCTTCAACTATACTTCCACACACTTCCAGTACAGAATTGTATTCAGCCCAGCTCATGCTCTGGGGATCTGAGGCAGGAAGACCACAAGTTCAAGCCCAGCCTAGGAAATTTTGAAATTTGTGAAACCATGTCTCAAAATGTAAAACTAACAATAAAAAGAGAAGTGTATCTCTTTGCAGAGACCCTGGTTTGATCCCTAGTACCACACCCACAATTATATTCCAAATGTCGATTTTTTTCATACTTGGACATTTTGTATTTATCGTATTTCTGAAGCAAATTTGCATTTGTGATTGATTTTATAATTTAAAAAAAATCTTGTGCCCATCAGTCTGTGTTAAAACATCAAAGGGACTAAGTCACCATACCAACTATTAATATGTATTTTATTGATTGCTAAATATGAGACATTAAAACAGTAGTGAAAACTATGAGATGGGGAAAGATGGAGTATAGATATGTGCGTTCTGTGTCTTGCACGTGAGTTTACACACCCATGAGGACTGCTCCAGTGAGCGGAGCTCACACGGATGCTCTCCCCGTTTGTAAGCAATGCTCTGAGAGCCCTCGGGCGTGACGACGTCGGAGCTGGTGAGCAGGAGGGAAAGCGGGCATGGCGCCGCGGGACAGAGCCTCAGAGCGGCTGCGTGAGGACCTCGCCGCGAGCCACGCCCCGCGCGACCGCCAGCCAGGCCACCTTCGCGAGGAACACAAACCCGCTTTCCCTCAGGGCCGTGAGCAGTAGCAAGCTTCAGTTCCTTCACCTTCTTGCAGTCACATAACATATCCCTTAGAGACCTGCCTTCAGAATTTATCCCACGAGGGAGCCAGGGGTGGTGGGCACACCTGGAAGCCCAGCGCTCTAGGAAGCCGAGGCAAGAGGATCGCAAGTTTGAGCTCAGCCTGGCCAATTTAGCAACTTAGCAAGACCCTGGGTCCAAAAGGAGGATTGGCAGAGCGGGCTGGGGATGTTGCCCACTGTGCAGGCCCCGAGTTCAAACCCATTACTGGGGGAAAAAAAAAAAAAAAAGATTCTGCAGGAAATTGTGCATACGTGGGGGCCACGTGGGAAGTCTCGTGCTTTCCACGCCATGGTGCTGCGAACACTCCTCTGGATTCTGGAAGGTTTTACAACCCAGGGCAAGGCCTCATTTCCCTGTACTGGGCAGGAGAGAGAGGGCTGGTGAGCAAGGGGAGACGGGAAATTGTAGACCCAGTGTAGAACCACCCCTTACTCTGTCTTGGACAGAGTTAGACATCGATTCCCTGAAAATTCCATGCCTTTTGGGGTGCCCCATTTAAACTCCTATGGTAGAAGGTAGTTTAAACAACTGCCTAAAATGCGTAGGACTATAACATCGGGGGTTATTGGGGGGGGGTAGTGACCCTGGGGATTGAACCTATGGTCCTTGACTGAGCTACATAACCAGCCTTTTTTATTTTTTGTTTTGAGACGGTCTCTTGTGTCACTGAATTGCTCAGGCCAGCCTCCAACTTGTGAGTCTCCTGCCTCAGCCTCCCAGAGTGCCAAGATGATAGATCAGGCCCAACTCAGGTGTTTTAGAACTTGGCTTTCCAGTGTTCACGCTGACCTGGGTGTCCAGCATCTCCCTGGCAGTGTACAGAATCTGGGATGAGGAAAAGTGAGACTTTAGGAAGGAAAAAGACCACGACCACAGGCTATTCCTTCACCTCCTGCCTGACTCTCAGACGCCCTGGTGCTTCCTGCAGTGCCGTCCACCTGCCTCTTGTCCGCCCCCTCCCGGCACCGCTGGTCACAGTGGCCGAGCCGCAGAATCAGCCGCGGCACCAGGGGCAGACCAGTGGGCAGAAAGCGCAGGGTATGCACAGGATGGAGTATTACTGTGCCCCAAAGAAGAATAAAACCACATCCCTACAGCACAGTAGACCGCGCTCAGTGAAGCAGGCCAGACAGAGAGGCAGGCGGCGCAGCTCTCTCGGGCGAGATGGGCTTGAATGCAGACGGCGACGCCCGGGGCGAGGGCCGGGCCTGTTCCGCGCAGCCTGCGCGGGCAGTGGGAGCCCCGCCCGGGCCCAGCTCACACGCGCTAATGAGGGCGGTGGTTCACCCGAGGAGGACGCCCCTCCCTCTCCCACTGCGGGCCGGGGGCTGCGCCCGGGCTTCCCTCCCACGGTCGCCCGCTCGGGTCTTCCTCGGCCGGGGCTCGAGCGCGGGGCGTCACGTCACCGCGGGGAGAAGACAAGGACAGAGAGGAGGAAAGAGGATGCGGCCGAGAGACGTGTGCGGCCCGGGGCGCTTCGAGTTCGTCTGCGTGGGGGCCCTGCTCGCCCACGCACACCGACCCGACCAGCGGGCCGAGCTTCCGTGCCTGTCCACAGGGACCCGAGCCTCAGCTTTGGGGTGCAGGGCGGGTGGGGGCGGGGCTGGCGCCCAAGGCCAGCGCTGGCTCCGGGCAGCACGAGGCACCCTCCGCATGTGGTGCTGCCTCAGTCTCCATGTCGGTCTCCCCTCTGCTTCCTGGACGTCCTCTTTGTGAGAAGGGGGCTCTTGCTCAGTTGTCCTGTCTGGCCACGAACCCATGATCCAAAGTGGCCGGAGTCCCAGGCGCAGCCCGCCAAGCCTGGCTTCTTTCTCGCTTCCTGTCCCTTCCAGCCGGAATACAGCAGACACTCGAAACTTGCTTATTTAATCCGTCCATCAGTTAACGAACCCTCGGTGCCGCCCTGCTCTGGCCCCCTTCCCACCGCAGGTCAGGAGTGGACCTCCCCTCCCCTCTCTGCTTTCCGGACTGAAATTCAAACTCTGAATAAAAGTAGCTGGACGTGAACTGGGTAGGAGGCCAGCGCTCCCCTTGCAGGAAAAACCCAGGAGCGATTCCTCAGAAAAGGCGGCGGGAAGCGGCGGGAGCACAGGCCGGTGTTTCTGAGCCTCTTACGAAGATGCGGCATGTTCGGATTAAGCCAGGTTCTGAGGTGCTATTTACACTCAAAGCATTTTTAAAATATCAGAAAATATCAGTCTTCCCGGTGGTCATCAAGTGAGGGGGAATGAAAGGCGTTCTGGAGGACAGAACCAGAGAGAAGAGAGGAAGAAAAGGCGGCGGGAAGGAAGAAAGGACAGCAGAGAAGGGTAAGGGAAAGAAATGAATGAGGAAAGGCAGAGGGTAAAGCAAGAAAGAAAAAAAAGAGGTGAAAGAACAAATTTAAAAGCAGGGACAGTCCAACAGCGGTGGCACACAACTGTAATCCCAGGACTCAGGAGGCTGAAGCAGGAGGATTACTTAGTTCAGATCAGCTGGGCTCGATAGTGAGTTCAAGACCAGCCTGAATCAGAGAGACAGCCTCAAAAAATCTAAGTAAAAGAAAGAAAAGCAGACACATGGAGGCTCTAGTCAAATAGTGTGTAGTATAATCAGTTGAGCACATAATATTTTCCTTGCTTGCTCTTAACCCTCCATTAAAATGACAATATATGGGAGGAAAGGACATAGGACAAAGAAAATATGAAAACCTCAACTGTCGGAGTCAATGAAACAGAAAAGCTCTAAGTAAGAGGAAGCTAAACTCTCAGGAAAGCCCGGGCTGCCGGGAGACCACTGGAAGCCCGGAAGTGCGGGAAAGGTGTGGGTGGGGCTGAAAGGGAGCCAAGAGCCCGTCTGAGGGTGGAGGATGAGGGCTGGGGCCATGGACACGGAGGGGCCGCCGCGTGGGACCCCGGGTCAGAAGCAAGGGGGTGCACTAGTGATGGGCAGAGGGTGTGAAGACCTGGTTGATGAACAGCAGTGCTCATAATGCCAGCACCCCGGGAGGCTGAGGCAGGAGGGTCACAAATTAGACAACTTACTAAGATTCTGTTTCAACATAAGAAATTGAAAAGGGAGTTGGGTGGCGTGCAGCTCGTTGTGAATGCCAGTTCCTCCCATCCCAGGCAGGAGTGTGGAGAGGTGATCGTGAGGAAAACTGAGGACTCAAGAGAAAAACCAGAATGGAAGAAGCATCTCCCAGGGCAGTGAATGTAGTACAACCCGCTTCTCCCAAACCTCTCCGAGGGCTTGATACTTTCAGACGCAGTTCCAGCACCTTCCTCATACACCGACCCGGGGGCCACCGGATGTTCCAGGGACGCCCCCACCGCACAGGCGACCAGGACGGACCCTGCGAGAGCACAACCAGCAGGAGGCAGGGCCCGTGCAATGAGGGAAGGGAACAGCTACTATCATGGCGGGTACAAGAACTCACCACATTTACCTTCAACTAATGGTAGTGTGGGGCTCAGGGCGGAGCTCCGTGGTAAGAGTGTGTATTTAATATACTTGAGGACCTGGGTTCACATTCAATCTTCAGCACAAAAATGTCTTTATTATTAGTCAGCTTCTTAACTGTAGACAAAATACAGGACTGCTGCCTCTTTAAGGAGAGGTTTGTCTTGGCTCAAGGTTTCAAGGGCTCCAGTCCATGGTCACCCAGCTCCAAGGCAGGAAGGTCACAGCAGAGGGCGTGTGCCCAGCAAAGCTGCTCACCTCATGGCACCCAGGAAGCAGAGAGTAAAGGAAGAGCCAGAGAGGAAGAAGCCAGGACTAAAATGTGCTCCCAGGTTCACAACCCATGACCCACCCAGACACACTCAGACACACCCAGACACACCCAGATGTGTTTTACTCCTTTCCTAGGCCTCTCTCTCTCTCTCTCTTCTTCCCTCTTCTTCTCTCCCTCCCTCCCTCTCCCCACCCCCCTCAGAGAGACCATTCAGTATCCAGAAGAAAAAACTTGTAGGGACAGGATTTACCTCAGCAGTTCCAGTGCTGCTTCACAAGTGCAAGGTCCCAAGTTTGATCCCTGGTACCAAAAACAAAACTCAAAACAACAAAAGAAATGCCGGATGTGGTGGCTCACGCCTGTCATCCCAGCACTCGGGAGGCAGAGACAGGAGGATTGCTGAGTTCGCGGCGGCTTGCCTGGGCACCATAGTGAGCTCAGGGCCAGCCTGAACTACAAAGCGAGACCCTGTCTCAAAAAGCAAAAAAAAAAAAAGAAAAAACACATGGATACTACAAATAAAACGACAGGAAAAAATACAATAGGAGGATTAAAAGATAAAATTGAAATGTGTCAGAAAGTAGAACAGAAAACAAAATCTTGATCATTAGAAAAGATGAAACAGTTAGATGCAAAATTAGATATAAATCCAAGATGTTAAACTAAGTAAGAGGAATGATACCAGCTAGACAAAAATTCCCCAAAGAGAAAACAGAGAAACTAATTCAAGACAGAATCCTAGACCTGGAGCGCATTCATCCCTGCATTAAAGGCTTCAGGAATGCAAAACCTAGCAAATGAAAACAAGGCCACACTAGGTTTCAGAATTCCAGGATACACAGAAGATCCCAAAACCTTCCAGACAGAACAAAACAGGGCACATCCCTGAAAGTCATGGTACTAGAATGGTACCTGGCTTTGTAAATATTGGTTTATATTTGCAATATATAGTATTTATACTCATTTTGGGGAAGACTTCTGAACAGCAGACACGGAAGCTGTGAAAGAAAAAGAGAGTAAGGCTGTTTGGCACAGTTATACATGCCTACAATTCCAACACTCGAGGAGGCTGAGGCAGGAGGATCACAAGTTCAAGTCCAGCCTATGCAACTTAGTGACTCGGTAAGACTCTGTGTCAAAACAATGAAAATAAAGCACTGCAGATGTAGCTAAGTATGAGGGCCATGAGTTTAATCCCCAGAATTGAAAGAAATCCAAGACCTTGAAAAGAAAAAACAGTTTATGACCTATGCTCCCCAAGTCTAAACCAATCACGAAGGTACAATAAAGTTATTAATCTCAAGATGTACAATGATTATGGAAAAACAAAAGTCATATTGTGCTACACGTCTCTTCTGTGAACAATATATAAATCATGTAAACTTTGAGTGTTGACTGGTAAAAATTATTACACGACTGGAAGGTAGAATAGCAAGAGGTAAAAACCTCACTTCGTAAAGACAGCATCTACAGATGGGCCGGAGGGTTAGCTCAGTGGTTCCAGCGCCTGCCTCGCAAGCGCAAGGTCCTGAGTTCAATCCTGGTAACCACATACAATGCTGGGCGTGGAGACTCACGCCCACCAGCCATCAATACCACATACCACAGTTCTGGGCGTGGTGGCTCACGCCTGTCATCCCAGCACTCAGGAGGCAGAGACAGGAGGATTGCTGAGTTCGAGGCTTGCCTGGGCTCCATAGTGAGCTCAGAGCCAGCCTGAACCACAAAGTGAGACCCTGTCTCAAAAAGAAAAGAAAAACAAAAAAAAAGAAGACAGCTCTACAGAAAGACTGGACGGACATAAGCTCAAGGTATGGAACTACGACGAGGGAAAGCAGCAGGACCAGCGTGGAAGCTCGTCAGAGCATCCTTCTCCAGTGCCCGTGGGAACCAGGGCCTGGGGCGCGCTCTGCGCATGCGCCTGTGATTCCTTTAGACATGGTCGCCCCTGACAAGAACCCCACGTCCTTCCTGCCTCAAAGAAAGAATCGGATGAGATAAGCCGAAAGCAATACAAAAAGTTCATTTGAAAGGTGAGGGGTAAAGGGATTAGGGAGAAATAGGCTGTGCAGAGCGATCTTGGACCGAACAGGAAAGGAAAGGGCAGAGGCCCTCTGCACGGAGGGAGGCGCCGATCGCGAGCTCCTCGGCCGGCCGGGCCCTTAGAGCCGCCCACGTCTCGCGGGAATCCGCGAGAAGTTCCCATACGGGACCCCGCCTGGGATTTTGTGACTGACAGGTCCCGCTCCATTCCCGGCAGCTTGGCGGCCCTACCTCCTCCATCACTACCGCTGTGTTGTCTCCGTTTTCCTGGTGTCTTCGTCTGCTTCCTGCGGGCATCACTGGGTGATAAACCAGAGACAGCACGACTGAAGCCATGCTCTGCCACCCCTGCGCGAGTCGGGTGTGATGGCTTAGCCCATCTTCTCCCCCTGCACAATAAAAGGATTTCGCTACGGGCCATCCCAGGTCTGGCACTGAGTTATGACTGTGCACGGGGACAGGTCTGCAGGAGGCCCCATTTGGCCCGAACGGTACTGACATTGTCAACAGCACAAGAAGAAAACGAGCGGAAGGCAGATGCTGAGCCAGACAACAGATGTGAAAGGGGAAGTAATACCGCGCAAGCAAACTGCAGGTGAAATAATTCATGAAGAGAGGAGCACCGCCCTGTTTCAAGGCCAGGTGACTCTGACCTGCGTTCGGGCGCACTGTAAAGCTGGGCAAGCACGGCGGTGGCAGCAGCATGGTCTCCCTCCCAGTGTGGGCTGCAGAGGCCCCGGGGAAGTTATGAGGGGGATGAATATCTGGAGCGAGGGTTCGGAGGGGGTGAGGTGGGAAGAAGAGAAACCAGCGGAAGCTGTGTAATCCTGGCGGTGGCGCAATGGCCGCTTGCGCTCTGCCCGCCCCGCGGTCGCGCGTCCCTTCTGCAGACTCCGCCTCTCCACGCTGCTCCTCCCTGCCGACCTCCAGGGCGCAGTCTCTTCTACAGCTTAGGAGGCAGCTGGGCTGCTTGGGGCAGTCCCGGCACCCAGCACCTGGCCAGGGGGTCGGGTCGCGGATGACTCTCCGGCGCAAACCTGGACGGTTTGTCTACTTAACTGGGGCACTTTAAATTAGAACTGGCCTTTAAAAGCAGTCTTGTGTTGGGGAAACCCAGTGAGAAAGTACCGGCTGCTCTGTGAGAACGAAGCCTGTGGAGAGGACAGAAGCTGTTAGGTGTCCAAGCTGAGATCGAAGGTCCACACTTGTGACACCCGCTCTTCAGGAGGCTGACGCAGGCGTTGAGGCCAACCGGAGCAATTTATCGAGAATCTGTCTCAGAATAAAATTGAAAGAAGGCGGGGAAAGCCCCTTATAGTGGCACACTCCTATAATCCCAGCACTCTGGGAGGCTGAGGCCGGCGGGCTGCAAGTTCAAACCTGGCCTGGGAAAGTCAGTAACTTAGCAAGACCCTGCCTTAAAATAAAAATAATAAGGCTGGGGACGTAGCTCAGTGCTGGGTTCGATCTCCGGTACCAAAAACAAACCAACCCAACCTACCCTAGATTCCAAGAGTCCTTAATCAAACTTCACTTTTTTCTTTAAACTGAGTTGAATTATTTCTGTAGCTTCTAATCAAGAGACCTACCTATTGCTCCAAATCCAATCGACTCTTTAAAAACCCACATTTTCTCACAACACTACTGACATTTTAAATAAATTTGTGAGTAACAGATAAGGATGTGCAGTCTCATGCCTTCAATTAAATATAGTACTTGAGAGTTTAGCCACAACTAGCCAACAGACACAAATGCAATGCGAACAGGCAAGAAGGGAGAGTCCAATTATCCTTATTTACTGGTCACGCGGTTCCCTGCTCAGACCCTAACTACTCCGTTAGAGCAGATGAATTCAGGAAAGCAGGGGGGACATGAAATCAAAGTTTAAAACAGCCAAAAAACATTTTTTTCTTTTGTCTCAGTACCAGGGATGGACCTCAGCACCTTGAGCTTGCCAGGCAGTGTGGCACCACTGAGCTACATCCCCGTCCCTCAATAACTTTTCTACACATTAATGAACTAGCTGAGAAACCAAGAAAATAGTCCCATTCACACACCGCTTAAAAACATAAACCTAGGAATCAAACTAAGTAAGAAACTGAATGGCTTCTACAATGAAAGCAAGAGAACACCAATAAAAGAAATTGAAGAAGATACTAGGAGATGGAAAAACCTCCCATGTCAATGGATTGCATAAATGGACATAGTATCAAAAATAATCTTGGGCCGGAGATTTAGCTCAGTGGTTCTGGTGCCTGCCTCGCAAGCGCAAGACCCTGAGTTCAATCTCCGGTAACCATATACAATGTTGGGCATGGTGACTCACGCCCACCAGCAATCAATGCCACATACCACAGTGCTGGGCATGGTGGTTCACATCTGTAATCCCAGCACTCAGGAGGCAGAGGCAGGAGGATTGCTGAGTTCGAGGCTTGCCTGGGCTACATAATGAGCTCAGGGCCAGTCTGAATTACAAAGCAAGACCCTGTCTCAAAAACAAAACAAAACAAAAATAATAATAATCTAGGGCCGGAGATTTAGCTCAGTGGTTCCAGCGCCTGCCTTGCAAGTGCAAGGTCTTGAGTTCGATCCCCAGTAACCGCATACAATGCTGGGAGTGGTGGCTCACGCCCACCAGCAATCAATTCCACATACCACAATGCCAGGCGTGGTGCTCATGCCTGTCATCCCAGCACTCGGGAGACAGAGACAGGAGGATTACCAAGTTTGAGGTTTGCCTGGGCTACATAGTGAGCTCAGGGCCAGCCTGAATGACAAAGTGAGACTCTGTCTCAAAAAAAAAAAAAAAATCTATAGAGTCGATGCAATTTCTTTCAAAATTCCAGTCACATTCCTTACAGAACTAAGGAAAAATCCTAAATTCATAGAAAGACAAAGAAAATCAAGAAAAACCAAAGCAATTCTAAGCAAAAAGAGCAAGGCCAAAAATACCCAATTTCAAATTATACTCTAAAGCTATAGTGACAAAACAGCATGGAACTGTTGCAAAAATAGACACAGACCAGTGGAATAGAGTACAGGCCACAGGACAAACCCAGCCAACTAAAACTCCCTAACTCATGAAAAAGGAGCCAAAAGCGTATGTTGGAGAAAAGACAG
>PVIC010011224.1:0-35445 GCA_004025085.1 Thryonomys swinderianus
GCAGGAGGATTGCTGAGCTCAAGACTTGCCTGGGCTACATAGTGAGCTCAGGGCCAGCCTGAACTACAAAGCAAAACCCTGTCTCCAAAAAAAATTACTGATTTTGAATGTTTTAAAATATATGTATCTGTATCAGTTTATAAGAGTAAACCTGCCGGGTTTTAGCTCAGTGGTACCAGCACCTGCCTCTCAAGCACAAGGTCCTGAGTTCGATCTCTGGTACCATAAGAAAAAAAATGCCAGGGATTGTGACACACATCTATAATGCTGGCACTTGGGAGGCAGAGGCAGGAGGATCACCATAAGTTTGAGGGTAGTCTGGGCTACATAGTGAGTTCAGGACCAGGCTGAACTACAAAATGAAACCCTGTCTCAAAAAAACAAAAACAAAAAAAAAAAACAAAAGAGTAAAACTGCCATCCATCCACATGAAGATACTGAAGAAAAATCTTGTATGTGAGTGCCACATACTCTCTTAAACATGAAATTTCTTATAACATGCTTATTTTTGCCTAAAAAACAGTGTTACTCTCAACTTTTATTACCTAAAGAGTTTTATCACTTTTGAATACTTTTAGTCTTTGTTTTGTATAAATATGAGTATCTCAAGATTTTTAAAAATCAGTTTGGATCTTATTAACTTGGGAATTTAACCAGTTTATGAGTACAAGTCATTTTTCTCGGTAGGTGTCTTGTATGCAAATTTTCAACATTTCCTTGGTATTTTTCTTTTGAGGCCTCTTCTTGGGTTTTTACTGGTTTTCCATTCTGGAAACTTGGAATGTACATAACCTATTTTTTTTTTTTTTGAGACAGGTTCTTGCTTTGTAGTCCAGGCTGGCCCTGAGCTCACTATGTAGCCCAGGCAAGCCTGGAACTCAGCAATCCTCCTGTCTCTGCCTCCCAAGTGCTGGGATTACAGGCGTGAGCCACCACACCTGGCACTGTGGTATGTGGTATGGATGGCTGGTGGGCATGAGTCACCATGCCCAGCATTGTATGTGGTTACCGGGATGGAACTCGGGACCTTGAGCTTGCGAGGCAGGCGCTGGAACCACTGAGCTAAATCTCCAGCCCTACATAACCTATTTTTGTCCACAACTTCATGACAAATTAACTTATATGAACTACCATCCAACTGATGCAGTGACTTCTAGTTTCCCCAAACTATTTCAAACGTATCCACCCTTCTCCAACCAGTGCTTTGGTAATTTTCTCCTTATATTATTAGTATTAACAGTATGAAATTGTTGTTGTTTTAAAAAGGAATGAAAAGAGTACTGTTTTGCAGTTTCATCAGATTAACTTTTAGGATATCTTTTCTCCATTTATCCAGCCCATGGTGACAAAGCACTTTTATGTAAAATATAATGATGTAATAACATCCATCTTTGTAAAATTACATGGCAAAAATAAAACTATTTACACTATTTGGTATGCACTTAGACTGTTTAAAACCACATAAAATGAACATTTTAAATCTAGTTTATGCATCTATTTTGTATTTAGGTTTATTATTCTATATGTAACAATTTCAGACTTCATGTTCTTCATTAGTTTTTTAACCATCAAATCTTTCAAACAGGTATCTCCCTACTCTAATTTTTTTGTTAGCTACAGAAAGGCATTCAGCAGAATTTTCAGCGAAGGTTCTTGGTTGATTTACTTTCTGAATTCTTTGGTATTTGAGAATATTTTCCAGTTGCCTTCATACACAAAAACTAACTTAGCAGAGTATATAATTCTTGTTTAAAAATTTGCTCTTAAAACTCTATAGATGTTCTGTTATATTCTGGCATTTAGAATTGTAAGAGAGGGCCAGAGATTTAGCTCAGTGGTTCCAGAACCATCCTAACAAGCGCAAGGTCCCTGGTTAGATCCCCAGTAGCCATATACAATACCAGGTGTGGTGGCTCACGCCCACTGGCACTGAGTACCACAAAGTGCTGGATGTGGTGGCTCATGCCTGTAATCCCCACACTGGGGAGGCAGAGGCTGGAGGATTGCTGAGTTCAATGGAAGCTTGCCTGGGCTACATAGTGACCTCGGGCAGCCTGAACTACAAAGTGAGACCTTGTCTCGGGGGGGGAAAAAAAAATAATTGTAGGACAAAAATCTAAAGTTAGTCTGACTTTTGAAGATTGCTGTAGATTGAAACATCAGTATCAAAAGGAGGCATTTTCTCGATTACTTAACTCTATTCCTTTATTTTGAACTGTTCTGATGACTTTCTCAACAGCTCTTTGCCATGGGGGCCAAAAATGCAGCCTTCCCAAGCACCAAAGTTTAAGAACCAATAAATTCTTTCTTTCCCCTTCCTCTCCCTGCCTCCCAGGGTGATCCTGAAGTGCAGTTTACATAGCTGCTAAGAGGTGACATCTGCCACATGAAATGGGTGACTAACTTCATTGTCATATTGATGACCCCTTATTTTCTGCTTTATTCCCTTTACCCTTCAGTCTTCAATGGGAAAAAAAATGAGACTTAAGTTGTGTCATATACTGGTACAAATTCTTAGTGTTTAGTATGATCATGATGTGTATATAAAATGTACCTAATTCACAATAAAAAATACAAATAAATTGGAATAAAAGCAGTTTTATTACAAAAAGAATATCAAATCAGTTGAAACATAATAAATATATAAGTGTATGAATCTATGATTTAAACAAAGAAATACTCCCCCCAAAAAATTTCTCACTTAACTGGTCATTAAACATGGTTCACTAATAGTAGGACAATGGAATATTATTGCCTTTTGATGTGATGCATTGTAAATTTGTGTAAGGACCTTATCAAAAGCATTTAACATATAAAGGGTGATTGAAAGATACAATGAATTTTAAATGTTTTGTTTTGTTTTGTTTTTTTGAGACAGGGTCTTGATTTGTAGTTCAGGCTGGCCCTGAGCTCACTATGTAGCCCAGGCAAGCCTCGAACTCAGCAATCCTCCTGCCTCTGCCTCCTGAATGCTGGGTTTACAGGTGTGAGCCACCATGCCCGTACTGTGGTGTGTGGTACTGATTGCTGGTGGGCGTGAGTCACCATGCCCAATATCATATGATTGTATGTGGTTACCAGGATCGAACCAGGGACCTTACGCTTGCTAGGTAGGCGGTAGAACCACTGAGCTAAATCTCCCAGCCCAAATTTTAAATTTTTAATATCTTAGTATAACACATTGCCAAGAATGAGGAAATAAATATGTTCAGAAGGAGGAGGAATATTTTCAGTATCTTGAGGAAGATTTAATGACAGTGTGTCTTTTACTGTAATAAATGGTTTTCTTCGGTACTAACGACTGAACTCATGACTGTGTTTGTGGGACAGTTTCCAGAACCACTGAACTAAATCCCCAGCTCTACTGTAATAGACTTTTACATTTAAATATTTGCCATATTTTATGAGCATCCCACATTGATAAAGTATTTTATGGCAATTTATGTCAAATAAGAATGTTACAGTGTGTCCCCATCTACTTTATTCCCTGGATCCGGCACAGGGCAACTCCTGGCTCTTCCCCAAGTCACAGTGCCCAGAAAGTAAACATTCTGAGTAGCTTCAGGAACTGAGGGAACCAGGACAGTGTAGCTAAAGACACTCTTGAAAAAGTTCTTCTAGAAATGCCTCAGAGAATGGGAAGACGATGGAATAAGTATGTTTGAAGTGAGGAGTTTCTGAAGGGTGTTATGGTAATTTATCTTCTATCGTAATAAATTTTAAGAGTCACAATTTTATCATACCTCATATTTTATTATGCTTTTTGCTCTAATTTCCTGTATATAGGAACTACAGAGGAGTTAGGAGTTAAATGGCACTACCACAAAAATGTCTCAAACCAGGTGTTATGGCATATGCCTATAATCCCAGCACTCAGAGAAAGGGACTCTTCCACATCATTGGTGATAATGTAAGCTAGGACAACCACTATGGAAATCAGTGTAGAGGTTCTTCAAAAACACTAAAAATAGAAATCCAGCTATTCCTTTTGGAGGAAACTTCCCACAAGAGTGGAGTCAACATACTTCATGCGTATGAAACGTGCATACCCATGTTCATAGCAGCACAATTTAGACTAGTTAAATCTTGAAAGTGGCCTGTAATATCCAACAACAGATGAATGGAAATGTGGCATTTATACACAATAGAGTATTGTTCTACCATAAAGAGACATAAACCTGAGTCAGTTGTAGGAAAGTAGATGTACCTTGAGACCATCCTGTTAAATGAAATATATCAGTCAAACAGGCTTAAAAAATTGCATGTTTTCTTTTATATGAGAAACCTAAACTATAAATAAAGAGCAACAGCAAAGATAGATAATAGAAAATAGGGAGATAGACCTTTTGTAAATGGGAAGGGAATCTAGATATGAAAGGAGGTGGAGGAAGGGGATAAAAAAAAGAATTAAGAAGGGGCCAGAGATTTAGCTCAGTGGTTCTAGCGCCTGCCTCGTTAGCGCAAGGTCCTGAGTTCGATCCCCGGTAACCACATATAAAGCTGGGTGTGGAGACACGCCCACCAGCCATCAACACCGCATACCACAATGCTGGATGTGGTGGCTCACGCCTGTAATCCCAGCACTTGGGAGACAGAGACAGGAGGACTGCTGAGTTCGTGGCAGCTTGCCTGGGCTCTATAGTGAGCTCAGGGCCAGCCTGAACTACAAAGTGAGACCCTGTCTCAAATAAAAAAAAAAAAAGAATTAAGAAGTGCTATGGATATTTACCAACTCCACACAAGAGTAATCATTATGTATTGCAAACAAGTACTAATAAAAACAAGCAAACAACCCAAGTGCTGTTTGAGGCTCACCTGGACTACATAGTAAGTTCAAGGCCAGCCTGAACTAGTGAGATCTTGACTTTAAAAAAGAAAAAAAACAAAAGCCCATAAAACAAAACATAACAAAATTTCTGAAGAGTTTTATAAGAAGTTGTCCTTTTTTTAAAAGTAAAACTCAAATTCACTGTGGTATTCTTAATTATATATGATTTTGAAAAAAATCACTATCTTACCCACCTGAAGTGTGAATATGCACTTGTATTTTCTTGTAATTCTTTTAGGGTTTAGTGTTTCCACCCTGATATTATGTCTTTTTTTTTTTTTTTTTTTCCTTTTGGAGACAGGGTCTTGCTTTGTAGTTCAGGCTGGCCCTGAGCTCACTATGTAGCCCAGGCAAGCTTCGAACTCAGCAATCCTCCTGTCTCTGCCTCCCGAGTGCTGGGATTACAGGCGTGAGCCACCACGCCCGGCACTGTGGTATGTGGTGTTGATTGCTGGTGGGTGTGAGTTTCTATGCCCAGCATTGTATGTAGTTTCCAGGGATCGAACTCAGGACCTTGCGCTTGTGAGGCAGCTGCCGGAACCACTGAGCTAATCCTCTGGCCCATGTCTTTTTTTTTTAATGTCACTTCTGCTCACGTAAAACTTCACTAATTTTTTTTTCAAGAGTCAATTTTCACTTCATTGAATATTATTTTTTATTATATCTATCTCTGTTCTTTATTGTTTCCCTGGTTATCTTTTCTCCAGTTTCCTTAGGTGGAAACTGAGGTCAGTAAAAGCTTATCTTTTTCCTAATGTAAGTAATTAATATGAAGCATGTCTCTAAATATTTTATTGCCACTATCCCACAGATTTTAATATGTCACCTGTTTTCATTCAGTTTAAAATACTTTCTAACTTTCTTTTTAACTTCTTTGTTGACATGGATATTTAGTAGTGTGCTGTATATTTTAAAAATGTTAGGAGATTTTGCAAACATGTTTTTGTTTTTGTGTTTTGGAGACAGGGTCCCACTTTGTAGTTCAGGCTGGCCCTGAACTCACTCTGTAGCCCCGGGAAGCCTCAAACTCAGCAATCCTCCTGCCTCTGCCTCCTGAGTACTAGGATTACAGGCATGAGCCACCATGCCTGGCACTGTGATATGTGGTACTGATTGCTGGTGGGCATTAGTCACCATGCCTGGTATTTTATGTGGTTACCAGGATTGAACTGAGAACCTTGCTCTTGCTAGGCAGGTATGGGAACCACTGAGCTAAATCTCCAGCCTGAAAATGTTTTATTGCTGATTTCTAAATTACTGTGATCAGAGAACATAATTAAGTACTCTAAATTTTTTCAAGCTTGCTTTAGACTCAGAATACGATCTATCTTGATAATCACACTTTGTGCACTTAAAGGATTTTGTACTTTGCTTTTGTAAAGTGGTTTCTTTGATATATGTCAGTTGGTCAGAATTTTGTTGTGGAACTGCTAAA
Organism: Thryonomys swinderianus; assembly: GCA_004025085.1. Taxonomy (NCBI): domain Eukaryota; kingdom Metazoa; phylum Chordata; class Mammalia; order Rodentia; family Thryonomyidae; genus Thryonomys; species Thryonomys swinderianus. Next base: position 6,264 of record PVIC010011224.1, read on the forward strand.
ATCATATCTTTCTTGATATTTGAAAGTACTTTTTCTGTAAATTATTGAAAGGGGTATTTATATCTTAGACTATAATTGTGAATTTGTATGTTTCTCCCTTTAAGTTCTCATTGTTTTTCTTAATGCATTTTACACCTTGGATTTTAGGTGCATAAATGTTTAGTGTGCTTATGCTTTCTTGATGAATTGTCCCCTATGATATGATCTTTATCCCTGGTAATAATCTTGCTCTAAGATCTACTGTAAAAATACATATAGTTACCTCAGCTACCTTTTAAATAACATAATCATGATGTATCTTTTTTACCTTTTTACTTTTAACATACATGTGTCTTCAGTTTTAGAGGGAGTTTCTTATAGCAACACATACTTGGTATGTTGCCCTTTTTTTTTTTTTTTTTTTTTTTTGAGACAGGGTCTCGCTTTGTAGTTCAGGCTGGCCCTCAGCTCACTATGTAGCCCAGGCAATCCTGGAACTCAGCAATCCTCCTGTCTCTGCCTCCTGAGGGCTGGGATTACAGGCGTGAGCATGCCCGGCTCTGTGGTATGTGGTATTGATTGCTGGTGGGCATGAGTCTCCACGCCCAGCATTGTATGTGGTTACCAGGGATCGAACTCAGGACCTTGCGCTTGTGAGGCAGGCGCCGGAACCACTGAGCTAAATCTCCGGCCCCAGCCCTTTTTTGTTTTGATTCAGGTGTTTAAAACATCTACCTCTAATGTTTGTATTTAATGTTGACATTGATGAAGTTGTGCTTAAATCTCCCATCTTCCTATTTGTATTCTGTTTGTCCTTTCTGTACTCATTTCCTTTTTCCTCTTATTTATGGCTTCTTTTGGAATAAATAGTATGAGTAATTTTATAATATTCTTTCATGTTACATATTGGAATCTTAGCTGTATCTGTTTGGATTTTTGTTTTTTATTGCTTTTGATTTTTTTTTTTTTTTTAGACAGGGTCTCACTTTGTAGTTCAGGCTGGCCCTGAGCTCACTATGTAGCTCAGGCAAGCCTCGAACTCAGCAATCCTCCTGCCTCTGCCTCCGAAGTGCTGGGATTACAGGCGTGAACCACCAGGCCCAACACTGTGGTATGTGGTATTGATGGCTGGTAGCATGAATCACCACGCCCAACATTGTATGTGGTTACTGGGGATCGAACTCAGGACCTTGTGCTTGCCAGGCAGGCACTGGAACCACTGAGCTAAATCTCCGGCCCCTTGCTTTTGATTTTTGAACATATATATATATATATATATATATATATGTATGTATGTATGTATTTATAATTCATCATAGTCACCTATAGACTATGGTCTTGCATTTTCCATCTCCTGGGCTTTATTCTGTTGTAATAATTGAGTTTTTCATATTCATAAATCCCCAAATACATTGTTATTATTTTTTCTTTAAAACTACATTCTTTTCTAGAATGATTTTTAAAGTGAAGGATCATATTTACATACCTACATGCTTATTGTTTCTGGTGTTCTTCATAGTTTTGTGAAGATTTCCATTCTGTATAACATCTTTTTTCCTGCCTAAATCCCACTTTAACATTTCTTGTGGTTCTGATCTCTTGTTGATTAATTCAGCCTTTCCATGTCATTTCTTTTTTTTTTTTTTTTTTTTGCTTTTGAGACAAGGTCTCGCTTTTGTAGTTCAGGCTGGCCCTGAGCTCACTATGGTGCCCAGGCAAGCTGCCGCGAACTCAGCAATCCTCCTGTCTCTGCCTCCCGAGGGCTGGGATTACAGGTGTGAGCCACCACGTCTGGCATTGTAGTATGCGGTGTTGATTGTTGGTGGGTGTGTCTCCACGCCCAGCATTATATGTGGTTACCGGAGATCGAACTCAGGACCTTGCTCTTGCGAGGCAGGCACCGGAACCACTGAGCTAACCCTCCGGCCCCATGTCTTCATTTCTGAAAAATATTAATTTATATTTTCAACATACTACTACTTGCTATACTACTTTCCTATGTGCATTTAAAATTTTTTTGTTGTTTTTGTTTGAACAATATCTTGCTACACAGCCCTGTCTGCCTTGAATGCTATGTGTAGGTAGTCCCTGAGGAGCTTCAAATTTGCAGTCCTCCTGCCTCAGTCTCCCAAGTACTGGGATTACAGGTTTATACCACTAAACCTAGTTTATGTGCATTGTTTTGAAGTCTCTCATTTCCTTGTTTCCTTGCATGTAACAGAACTTTTCTCTTAAGGTATTTTAAGTATGTTCTTACATTGATTGTGATAGACTTTCCCCCCACCCCCTAGTACTGGAGTCAGATCCAGGTACTTCTTTCCACTTGGCTACATCCCAAGGCCTTTTTAAACTTTTTATAGTTACTAAGTTGCCCAGACTGGGTTTGCATTTGTCATCCTCCTGCGTTAGCCTCCCAGAGTGCTAAGATTACAGACATGTTCTACCACACCCAGTTTGGAGTTTGTTTCTCTTAAATTTATGAATTTATCTTCATTAAGTTCAATTTTTTTCAACCATTATTTCTCTAAGCATTATTTTTTGTTCCCCCTTGCCCTTTCCTTTTGAGATATAAATAGTATATTTACATTTTAGGCTACATGAGCTTTTCCCATAGTTCAAGGATGCTCCATTCTTTTAAAATTTTTTTTTCTCTTATTGTTTTATTTGGATAACGTCTGTTGCCATGTCTTTGGGTTTACTAAACATTTGTTCACAGTGTATATTCTGCTGTTCATCCTTTTTTGGTGTAATTTTCCTTTTAGCAATTTAGCCTTAATTTCTAGAAAAAAAAACTTTTGGATCTTTTTCCCATTTTCCATATCTGTCTTTGGCATATATATTTATGACTTCTTGAATCTATGGATTATATTTATAGTAGACATTTTAATGTCTTTTTGTAGTAATTCTATTATTTGTGTAACTTATGAGTCTACTTATTTATTCATTTGAGACGGTCTCACTTTGTAGTTCAGGCTGGTTCTGAGCTCACTATGTAGCCCAGGCAAGCCTCAAACTCAACAGTCCTCCTGCCTCTGCCTCCCAAGTGCTGGGATTATGGGCATCAGCCACCACCCCCGGCACTGTGGTATGTGGTACTGCTTGCTGGTAGGGGTGAGTCACCGTGCCTGGTATTATTGTATGTGGTTACTGGGATTGAATCAGGGATCTTATGCTTGCTAGGCAGGCACAGGAACCACTGCGCTAAATCTCCAAGCCTTTATTTTATTTTAAATTATTTTTCTTTTTTTTCCTCTCTTGAGTTTATTGGGACATTTTAGATATACATTATAATCACATTCATCATTGAGAGTTGTATCTGTACATGATTATTTTGATTTTTACTTTTTCTCATTCCCTGCCGTCCTTTCAACCCAGACACCCCCTATATACAGAAGCTTTGTTTCCATTTTTTCCTTTTAACCTGAGACTGTTTTTATTGAGTATGTTTTTTCCCATAGTTATGCATTGTATTTTCCACCTTCTTTCATGTCTGATTTTGTTGCTTTTTTTTTGTTTTTTGCAGTGTAGACTTCCAAGCACTCTTATTACTGAGTTGCATCTCCACTGGTAACCTGGTAATTTCTTACTAGGTGCTGGATATTGTCAATTTTTTGTTGGTTAGGTGTTATATTTTTAAGCATTTCTGTAAGTATTCTTAAATTCTATTCTAGGATTAGACAAGTTATTTGGGAAGGATTTGGTCCTTTCAAGGCTTATTTCTAAGCTAGAAAGGACCAGAACAGTCTTTAGTCTAGGCCTAATTTGATCCTACTACTAAGGCAATAAGCTTCTGAGTACTCAACTGATTTCCTGTATATTATAAGATTCTTTCTTTTGGAAATGTAAACTGTTCCCAGCTCTGTGTGAATGCTGGGAAATTTTCTGTCTGCTCCTTTTAGTGATTATTGACTTGGAGAATTTTCTCACAGCCACATTCAGTGGTGAACCAGTGAAGATTTGAGGGGAACCCTTTTCTTATTTCCAGGGCTGTCTCTGTAGCTTTCTCTTCTGATAGTACACATTTTGTGAACTTTTGCCCCATAGGACTTCCTGAATTCTCAACTCTGTCTCTTCAACTCAGGAAGATTATCAGTCTGTTTGGGTTCCCCTGCTGGTCCTGGAGCAATGTTAAAGCTTATTTTGTTTCTTTTGCCTTAGGGATTTAGTAGCGAAACTGCCTTGTTTCTAGTGTATGAAAAGTACTACTTTGTATATTTTTTTCAATTTATTTAGTCATGTAAGATGGAAGAGTAATCCAGCCCATTATGCCATCATTTCCTGATTAAGGGTCCCCCTACATTGTATAAATTATTCTCTGTCCAAGTAATTTTTAGAATATTTTTTTTTGTTTAAATTTCAAGTATTGTTAAAGCCTTTAAGAGTAAAGGTTTATCTGCTGGAAATTTTTAAATAACATTTATTTTTATTGTGTTTTTAGTCAGAGAACGAAGTTCACTCCATTTTTTCTTTTGAAATAGTAAATAGATTTCTTTGTGGCCTAATAAGGTCATATTTTGTTTCCTTAAATTCCTTATGTGTATCCATATCCTGATTAATATCCATATATTGATTTCCTTGGCTGCATCTTGAAGTATATGGTGTTTACATTCCTTGTGTGGAGTTGATTCATGTACATACCACATCCAAATTCCTTTTCCATCCCCATCCCCTCCTCTCCTTACTTCCTCCATCTCTTGATCCCCTTCCCATTTGAGAGAGCTCTATTTCCCATTATTTTTAATTTTGCTCTGTATTTATAATTTGAGTGTCTCATATAACAGAAACCATGTGATAGTCAAGCTTTTATGTATGATTTATTTCACTTAACATTACGGTCCCAAGGTACATATATTTCCCTACAAATGCCTAATTTTATTCTTTTTTTTTTTTTGAGACAGGGTCTCGCTTTGTAGTTCAGGCTGGTCCTGAGCTCACTATGGTGCCCAGGCAAGCCGCCGCGAACTCAGCATATCCTCCTGTCTCTGCCTCCCGCGTGCTGGGATTACAGGCATGAGCTACCATGCCCGGCACTGTGGTATGCGGTGTTGATTGTTGGTGGGCATGAGTCTCCATGCCCAGAATTATATGTGGTTACCGGGGATCGAACTCAGGTCCTTGCGCTTGCGAGGCAGGCGCCAGAACCACTGAGCTAACCCTCCAGCCCCCTTAATTTTATTCTTTATGGTGGAGAAGAATACCCTACTATGTGTATATAGCATATTTTTATCCTTTTTAAAAAATCCATTTTATCTATTGATGCACACATCAGTCACTTCCAAAATTTAGCTATTCTGAGTTGTGCTACTCTCAATGTGGATATGCATGTATCACTATGGTTATATCATGTATACTATGGTGACTTTAACTGTTTCCAGAAGATTGCTAGAAGGGGAACAGCTTAGTTGAATGGAATTTCAATTTTTAGTTTTTTGAGAAATCTTCATACTGATTTCCATAGTGGTTGTACTGGTTTGCATTCCCATCAACAGTAGAGGGAAGTTCTCCCCCTCAGCCTCCGCAGTATTTATTATTTCATTTCTTAGAGATGACCAATTTTTCTGGAGTTAGATATAATGTCAGTTTTGTTCTAATTGACATTGTTGAGCATTTCTTCAAGTATTTATTGGCCATATGTACTTCTTCTGTTAAGTACCTATTACGCATATTTTATTGAAGTCTTTCATGTTGGGGGGGTACTTTTATTTATTTATTTATTTTATTGTTTTTGAGACAGGGTCTCACTTTATAGTTCAGGCTGGCCCTGAGTTCACTATGTAGCCCAGGCAAGCCTCAAACTCAGCAGTCCTCCTGCCTCTGCCTCCAGAGTGCTGGGATTACAGGCATGAGGCATTGTGGTATGTGGTACTGATTGCTGGTGGGCGTGAGCCATCAAGCCTGGCATTTTTGTATGTGGTTACCAGGGATGAGCCAGGGACCTTGTGCTTGCTAGACAGACACTGGAACCACTGAACTAAATCTCTGGCCCTCTAATTTATTTTTTAATGCATTTTTTATATTCTAGATATTTGCCCTTTAAGGAATAGCTGACAAAATGTTTTTCACCTTCTATATGTTGCCTTTGATCCACTTTTATTTTAATTCACTACATGGTGAGAGATTTGTGTCTAGATTCTATCTTCTGCATGTGCATAGCCAGTTTTTCTAAATACCGCTTATCGAAGAGGCTGTCTTTCCTCTACTGTATGTTTTGGGCCCTTAGTCAAAAATTAGTTGAGTATACTTGGGATTGTTTCTGCATTCTCTGTTCTATTCTGGTGATCCTCATGTCTGTTTTTGTGCTGGTACCCCCAGGATTGCTTTTGTTACTCTGGGTCTTCTTGGTCCTGTGTGAATTTTAGGATTATTTTCTCCAGTTCTGTGAAGAAAGCTGTTGGTGTTTTGATTGAGATTATGTTAAATCTATATATCAATTTTGGAAGTATGGCTATTTTGACTATGTTGGTTCTGCCTACTCAGGAACAGGGATATCTTTCCATTTTCTAATGTCTTCTTTGATTTCCTTTTTTCAGAGTATTGTAGTTTTTTTTTTTAGAGGTCTTTCACTTCCTTAGGTTAATTCCTAAGTATTTGATTTTTCTTGGTACTATTGTAGATGGTATTTTTTTTTATTTCTCTCCAGTGAATTCATTATTTGGGTACAGGAATTCTATTGATTTTTGTGTTCATTTTGTATCCTGCAACATTACTGAATTTGGTTAATTCAAGGTGTATCAGTCAATATTAGAGAAACAGATATAACACAAAATATATAAATACATAAGAATTTACAAGATTGGCCCACAGTGGTCAGCCACAGAGTGGGAAGAGGAAGAGGCCAGAGGTTCTGTCTTCACACCAGAGACCAAAGGAGCTGCAGACCCTAGTCATAGGCCTGGAGCTCACTGCAGTGTCCCAGCCAATTCTGTGTCAGGAGGTGGAAAGTGTCGCCTGGAGGGAAGGCTGAAGAGACTGCTGCAGGGAAACAGATGATGTCCAAGAGGAGTAGAGAAGTTGCATCCTTCCTTATTTTCCCCTTTAAAACATCCAGTCTCTGAGCTGCCCTACAGGGTGGAATCGCTGAGCAGATTCAGTTAAGCTTTTCTTAACCAAACTTCTCAAACTGACACAATAATTCATGATTCACCCCTTGTTCTTGGCAACCAGACACATTTCTTATAAATCGAACCTGCATGGCACCAGAATCACTGAGCTGAATCCCCTGGCCCCCAGACACATTTCTCTCAACCAGTCTCCAGATAATTATGCCTAACATGTTGTAACTATCCTATGTACAAATGGAAATGCACTAATTCTCTCCTCAGAATAGAAGGCAAGTTTTCTTTGGGTGATGCTTTTTTTTTTTTTTTTTTTTTTTTTGAGACAGGGTCTCCCTTTGTAGTTCAGGCTGGCCCTGAGCTCACTATGTAGTCCAGGCAAGTCTCGAATTCAGCAATCATCCTGTCTCTGCCTCCTGAGTGCTGGGATTATAGGCGTGAGCCACCATGCCCAGCACTGTGGTATGTGGTACTGACTGGTGGTGGGCATGAGTCACCACGCCCAGCATTGTATGTGGTTACCGGGATTGAACTCAGGACCTTGCACTTGCAAGGCAGGCACCGGAACCACTGAGCTAAATCTCCGGCCCCTGGGTGATGCTTATTCTTAACATTTCATAATTTGAACATTAGGTTTAATAATCCTCAAGAAACAGTATTAGGAGAGAAATAGTACAATTACAGTCCTTGTTTCTGTAGCTAATCATGGGATCATAGCTGGTATTTAGAACTGCTGTTTTCTGCTACCTAGTTTCTATTCCTTTGGCATTCAGCAAGAACCTCAGCAAGTTTCGATTCCTTTTTATCCTTGTTTGTAATCTTTGGAATGGAAATATCTATCTTGTGCCATTGAATGTTACAAGCATTTAACTTTCTTTTCATTTATACAGAGGCTTGAGGCTAAGAGTTTGCTTTAAATCTCATAGGATACTTCAGACTGATTTTTCACCAATGCTGAAACTGTTATGACTTTGGCAACTCCACTTTTTGCATAAAGGGTATGCTTGAGTCTTTGTGGGGGCCAGGGGTAAAATGTTGTTTCTTGTGCTTAGATGTCCCCCCAAAGCCTCTTGCTGTTTCTGAGGTGGCTGATCTAGTGTAGGTGATTGATTAACAGAAGGACTTTGAACCATTGAGTAGGTGGGTCAGATTTGAAGACACTGGGATTAAGGTTGTGAGTGCTACTGGCCTGAGCAATCTGAATAGATTAAAAAGGGACAGAAAGACACTGGCCCCTTAATGCTCTTGCTGTCTTGTAGGCACCTGAACTGTTTCTCCCTTGCAACAACTCCCCTCTGCCATGTGTCACTCTGCCTTAGAGCCAGCCAATTATGGAATAAAACCTCTACAAACTGTTAGCTGTATAAATACTTTCTCCTTTAACTTTGGATGTTGAATATTTTGTTGTGGCTATGAGAAAAGAAACAAAGGCATAGGATTTTGGTGGATTTTGAGGGGAGGCTCCTATATAAAGGATATATCCTCTGCAAATTAATTTCATCTTATCCTATATTAGCCCTTTCACTTTTTTTTCTTGCTTCATTGCTCTTGCTAAGGTTTTGAGCACTATATCGAACAGGAGTGTTGATAATGGACATTCTTGTCTTGTCCCTGAGTTTAGAGGAAAGGCCCTCATGTCTTCCTCATTTAATATGACATTGGCGGTAGGTTTGTCATAGGTGGCTTTTATTAGGTTGAGATAAGGTCCTTCTGTTATTCAATAATTCCTTTCAGAAATCACTCACCAGTGAAATGTATTCCAAGGTTTCCTCGCCTCAAAGGATTGAATGAGACAACCCAAAAGTGGTACCCTAAGTTTATTTGAAAAGTAGGAGTGAGGGAGACACTGGCTCTGCAGAGTAAACTTGGACTGAACAAGAGGAAAGGGGAAAGACAAAAATAAAAGCTCACCCTGGCTCATGGAGACTCGGTGGGCTAGTATGAAAGAGACACGATCGCAGGTTCCTTGTGGCATCTGTGTTGTCCACATCTTGTGGGAACCCACAAATTCTACATATGGGTCCTGAGAGGCAGTGCTGTGTAGATCCTGGACTTCACTCCTTCTCTTTTAATTTAATTCAAGATCTCAAAAAGTAATGGTGTTAGAACTTTCCCGAAGTTTTTAAAGAATTATGCAGTGACTCCATTAGGACCAAGGCTTTTAGTAATGGGTGGATATTTCATCACTACTTCAGTTTGCATTGTCTGTCACTTGATTAGTCAGGACTTTTACCTTGTGTGTACCTTTAAAAATAAAGTTAAGTATGAGTCAAATGCACTCATGATCACATGTAGTCATCTTATTAATTATGTATGCATAGGCTTGAACCCCAGGGCCTTGCAGATGCAGGTTACATAGCACTCTGTCACTGAGCTATGCTGAGCTGCATCCCCAGCCCCTTTATATTTAAAATTCTTTGACTTAATGTCTTTGAATCCACTGTAGATTTACCCAGCCTCCGAGTTTTAAAGTGATTTTAAACAATTTTAAAGTTTTTGATTATTCTAGTAAACACTCTTACAATATCTGAACTTCTTTGATCCTATTAGAGCTCTTTGGAATATAATCAAAGATACCAGACACCACCCCTTCCTGATTTAGGATAGTTTCTATTTAACATCTGTTTAAAAATAGGAAATAAAACTAAAACTTTTATGAAACTACTAATTGAAAGAATAATTGGCAGGCTAATCTCTAGTCTTCTTTGATACCTATTACATTTTTCTTTCTTTTTTCCCTTTTCTTTTTTCCTTCCTGAAGTGCTGAAAACTGACCCTAAGGTATGCATGCTAAACTATATCCGAGCCCTTTTTAGATTTTAAGACAGAATGTCACCAAATTGCTGGAGTTGCCCTTGAATTTACAATGTCCTGCCTCAGCCTCCTGAGAAACTGAAATTATAGGCATGCTGCCTATTGCTTAAAGATTAAGGAATAACCAAGGTACCTTGGGGGAGCTAATAATGGGAGACAGAAGGTCAGAAATTCTTCTGCCAAAGGGACTGAAATAGAATTCCAGATCAGCTTCAACCAGTGTCCGTACAGTCAGCAGGTTGTCCAAGCTGTGCGGGTTGCCTTCTAATTCCAAAGAACTGTACAAAGCCTTCTTCGCCTGTCAGTCACCATCACTCTCAGTTTTCCACCTACCTCCTCATCTGCAAAGCGAACAGAGAGATCCATAATTTTAAGATATTTTACTCTAGAATTATAAGTGTATGATAATTTCAAAACTTTTTTGGGCCCTGTAGCTCTTGTAATTCTTATTAAAGAAAAACATAATACATCTTAACTAGCAATGCACAGGGAGGAAGAACATTCTTTCCAATGAAATAATTACATCCTATAATAAATGATTAAACTGTTTTACTTTACTTTTTGGGTCAATATTTTCTATGTTCTCTATAATTTTCCCTTTATAAATGTCGGTCTGGGTTTCAAAACATACCACATTAAAACTTCACTAAATTTTCATAAAATTATACTGTTCAAATTAAACAAATCTTGTCTTTTTTAAAAAATAAAATCTCAAGAATAAGCTCTTGGTACTTGCTCTACTTCAGTATGATTGGGAAAGTATCTTCCCTGAGGAGCCAACACATTAGCAGATGAATCTGTTATTACTATCGACATGCCTCTGTCGGAAACCTGTATTTACATTTTAAGCAAAGACGGCCAAGCTAGTTTAATCAGTTGACAAAGCTCCATGCCTGGTTTAAGTTTAAAATGTACAGAGGGAAGTATGATGAAAAAATGTTTGTTTATCCTAGCCTTTTAAATTTTTCACTCCAGAATTAATTTTGCCTCAGCTCAATTGCCTTACACACATTTTTGTGACATTACACAACCGGGGGGGGGGGAGCTGCCGTGACTGTGTGGTGTGTGTCTAGAAGCGCGTGTTAGGGAGAGGAGAAGAATAAGCAAGCTGGTTTGACCAGAAACAGAACTGCCTGTGACAGATTAAGAGACAAGCAAGGCTTGGAATCTGAGAGCAGGCAGAGTGGAAATTTACAGCTGCTCTGTGCGCGCATTCAAGTGATCATTTTCTACTTACGTTTTCCGGTGGTAACTTACTCTTCAAAGAGAGAGGCAGAAAGTAGAGACGGAATTGTGCAAACTCTTTTCTCTTTGGTAACAGGAGGCATTCTCTATTAAACGGAAGGTAAAGACTACTTCCTCTAAAGAACTTGGAACCCAAGAAAGAGCTGTCTTCAGCACCTCACCATGTATCTACTTTTTATTGCTTAGACAAGCCTGGGTGTTTCTATACCGTTTGGTGAGTATCTATTAAGTTATCTGCACTGGTTTAGATTGTAGGAAAGGAATTAATATGGTACACTTCAGTTTGTATTGAGGTTCTACGGTTATTGCTAATAGTTAAAATGAGGCTGTTACCTTGTTTCTTTATACATGATGAACTGCTGTTACTAGGAGAGGCTTGAAAAAACAACAACTACAAAACAATACTTCTCTGTTGCCTAAGCCACTTGAACCATTACCAACTGTTCTGTGTCCATGGAATATCTTATTTTGGATATGGGTTTTTATTTACAAAGGGTTTCCAAAAATAAAATAGTGGCAGTATACTACTTTTCATGCCTCTCCTTTAACTGCATGAAAATTCTTAAGTTATCTTTTCCTGTACACTGCCTGTAAATTTAAAGTTAACATTGGGATGTTTGATTTTATAAATTATTGTAAATTACATCATTTTATTATAATTCAAATTAAGATATTGATATCATTAGTTAAAAGGGTCTAAAATTTAGATGTTGATTGTTACTTTGATGGCTATTAAACAACTCCTGATTTTTCCAAAGGTATAAAAGAAGAATAAAAATTAGACAGTTTATCTATAAAATTTACTATTTAATATAAAATGAATGCAGACAGACTTCTAAGTGAAGGAATAAAACAATTATTTCGTTTTTAGGGCTGATATTAAGATTTCATATAATCATGCTGTTCTGTTGAGCTATTATACCCAAGTAGGGTCCGTGTGTGTGTGTGTGTGTGCACGTGCTTGGGTGTTAAGTACAAGAGCAGTGAAAAAAAATAATTTCTTTAAGTGTCTATATTCCAATAAACTTTCATTTATACAATCTTTACACAGGAGATTGTATGATAGATACATTATATGATAGATATGCTTGACAGCGTGGACAGAAAGCATGCTGTGATTTTTCTGTGGGAGGAAAGAAGGAAGTTTGTATTGTTAACTCTTAAATTAACTCATTGAAAAAAGATGCACCACTTTGAGCAAAGTTTCCAATCCACCCTGTGCTAATTTCAATGTCCTTAGTCATTGTTCTTAGTCATTGATTCAACTGAGCCCTTTAGGGCCAAACAAATTAGCTAAAATGAAAACTTTTGCAGTGTCAGTAAACACATTGAAAGGGTTTGTACCCTAGATATAAAATGGTTATACTTTTTCATATATTTTCTCTATGCATACAGAAGCCTGTAGAACAGGTTCTGTTTTGTAGAGTCACATTTATGGGTTGGTTTTTTTGGTGTTTTTTTTTTTTTCAGTCTGTTGATCTATGTATTAGAAGCAACTCAGCTGGTTTGTGGAAGTCTTTTTCTGAAACAGTACCTTACCCTTAAAGTCCAAAGTAAACATAATAGAGATAATATCAACAACCAACTTCTAACTCTTCACATAACTTTCCATACTGAGGCTTTAAACAGATGGAAAATTTGCATTTAACTTTATAATCTTCAGAAAAATGTTTTAATTTAAACTAATTATTTACTAGTATTATCTTAGTGGTGGTACCATTTTTTTTTTTGAGACAGGGTCTCGCTTTGTAGTTCAGGCTGGCCCTCAGCTCACTGTGTAGCCCAGGCAAGCCTTGAACTCAGCAATCCTCCTGCCTCTGCCTCCTGACTGCTGGAATTACAGGCGTGAGCCACCATGCCCAGCATTCTATGTGGTTACCGGATCGAACTCAGTACCTGGTGTTTGCAAGGCAGGCGCCAGAACCACTGAGCTGAATCTCCGGCCCTGATGGTACTATTTCTTAAACCTTCAGGAATGCAAATATAGAAAGACATCCCCACTTTAGAGGTGCTTTTCATTTTAGTTTATTTCAGTAGGTTGTTGGAAATTTAGAATCCATTTTCCTTGGAAAATAATTTATCAAGTGACTTCTATGCTTTTACTACAGTTTAAGGGTACATTTTATTTACACAACAAAAAGGCTATTGCCACCTTGAAAGATACTAGAAAATTAGTTCTAGTGTTAAACTAAATATAAAACAATTGTGTTAAATAAGGCATTATTTTCATTTTTCCTAAATATTAAAATTTGAAGGGCTGAAGATTTAGCTCAGTGGTTCCAGCACCTGCATCGCAAGCGCAAGGTCCTGAGTTTAATCCCGGTAACCACAAAACAAATGCTAGGCATGGTGACTTCATGCCCACCAGCAATCAATACCACATATCACAGTGCCGGACATGGTGGCTCATGCCTGTAATCCCAGCACTTGGGAAGCAAAGGCAGGAGGATTGCTGAGTTCAAGGCTTGCCTGGGCTCCATAGTGAGCTCAGGGCTAGCCTGAACTACAAAGCAAGACCCTGTCTCAAAAAAAAAAAAAAAAAAAAAATTGAAGAAAGCGAATTCAATAGGAAGTGAGAATGGTATTTGTAAGGATGCTTATAATATAGGCCTTTTAGACATTTTCACAAGCTTCCATGATTGATTGCACTGCTTATAAGATCAATTCTAACATTGAAATCAGTGATTTTTCCTTACTACAGGAAAATGTAAGCCATTGCTTTTATGTGTAGCCATTCCTGTACTATGGTCCAGTGAGTAGCACATACTAGTTACCTGAAATAGTTATTACAGAAGGCCTGAGCCATTTCCTTGGTTCACAGAAATGGAATGGAGTAATTTTCTCAAACTATCAATAAAAGGTTCAGGAGTTTCAGAGCACACATTTTTAATTATGAGAAAGAGATGACAAGAACTGTTTCAATTGTGAGATATGAACAAAGCAAAAGTAGGCACATAGACCTAATTTGAGAGAAAAAGAAAAAACTGGTATAACTTGGTGTTACTTGAATGAGTAAAAATGGTTTGACAGGAAATATTTTATGAACTAGGTATCTTGAGTGCATAAGACATTTTGAAGTTGGTATTAACTCAAATTTAAAATTATCTATTTGCATATGTGAACTAGGATCAGTATGAAGAAATGTTAAAAAAAAACCTCAGGTTATATCCTGATTTTATTTTTGTTGGCTCTGGAAGTTTCTTTAAAGTACCTACATATAAAATTTAAAAGTTAGTAATGCAGGGCTGGGGATTTAGCTCAAGTGGTACTGCACCTACCCTGGAAGTACAAGGACCCAAGTTCAATCCCCAGTACCGCAAAAAAAAAAAAAAAAGTTAGTAATGCTATAAACATATAATAAAGGAAAACAAGATGCATTTAAGTTATACTTTGATGATTTTTAGTGACAGAACTTTTCTGTTTAATGAAGAAGCACTTTCTTCATTCTATTCTAAATTGTATTTAAAAGTAAGTAATGATTTTGAGTAGACCTAAATGATATTTGATAGTTTCTTAATAAATATTTTGTTGAATGAATTCATGTGTATTTGTTCAGTTTGCTATTATATATATGTACCCATGTATTTATAATTGGTAGCTTAAAGATAATACTTAGCTAATATTCCTTTAATAATGGAAAAAGCCCACTAAAGCTATATTAACACTTCTGTTTGTTATGATCATACTTAATATTGTATTGATATTTAAAATAGCTTGCTTAAATAGAAATCTTTATTGCCTATAAATGCATAATATACTTTCCAGTTTTGTGTCTTGTATGTCTTAAAATTCCAGAAGGAACTCATTCTCTTCCAAGTTGGGAAGAATACAGGATTACATTATTTTCCAGCAAGAAAAAATAAATCAACCATGGATGTCTATAGGATAAGAAATAATTTCAGCTAAATTGCATTCATCTCTACTATTTGTTAACATTTCTATTGATTGACAGTTGAGTCACAGGCACTTACTGAAGCTATGAAATAGTTGAATTTCAGAATATAAGCTTCTCTTAGTGCCAATAACAGTATTTAACCAAAATTTAATGCTATCTGTATGATGTATGTAGGTAAAGACTTAAATTGAATTATGAATGTCTCTGGATAATTCTGTTGCATAATAACCATTTGTGAGTTTCAATGAGATCTGATGCTTTGATTATAGTTAGTAACTTTTGAGAATAATGATCTTGCTTCAGATATCTTCTATAAAATGAGGTTATGAAATTCTTATATTAAACTTATAATTTATTTAAAATATTTACTAACAATCATTAATAGTTAATGCATTTAGAAATTGTTAGCGCCAACAAATGACTGGAGCAGTCAATGGAAACAATTACTGAGTGAAGTAACTAATGAATTAGCCTAATGAATGAAGTAACTAGTTTTTTCTGGAAGAGTAATAAAGTCCTTGAATAACTATATATCAACAGTTATATACTTCACTGCGTATATTAATTCTAGTGTTGCAGTGCATTAGAATTAAACACTAATTACTAAGGGATGTGGATTTGTCTTATTAAAGAGTTTTATTCTGATGTAAGCCTCACTGAGACCTTAGAATTAAGGTTCATAAAAAGCTTCTCACAGATTTTCCAATTCTGTATAAATTGTCCATTTTTGGAAAACTCTCTCAAACTCTGCTAACAAAATAAAACTTATAAAAGTGAAGTCATTCATAGTCTTTTTTTCTTTTTTTTTGAGACAGGGTCTCGCTTTCTAGTTCAGGCTGGCCCTGAGCTCACTATGTAGCCCAGGCAAGCCTCAAACTCAGCAATCCTCCTGCCTCTACCTCCCGAGTGCTGGGATTACCAGGCACGAGTCACCATGCCCGGCACTGTGGTATATGGTATTGATGGCTGGTGGGCGTGAGTCACCACGCTCAGCATTGTATGTGGTTACTGGGATTGAACTCAGGACCTTGCGCTTGCGAGGCAGGTGCAGAAACCCCTGAACTAAATCTCCAGCCCCCATAGTCATTTTTAAACTGAGAAAAAGGATTGTCAGGGCAAGGATACTTGATTGTCCATGTGTGTGTACTTTCACTTATGTCTGTAGATGTTCAAGGACAGAATTTAATTGTAGTGGCTCCCAGTTACATTTAGGATGAATATTTTAAAATGGAAAAATGTACAAATGGAAAAATTGAAAGAAGATACTGACTGAAAATTTTTTTGAAATATATGATATGCTTTGTAATAAAAGTGTTGTAGCTTATATAACTAATGATAGTATTAATGCTTTGTAATTTGTTATCTCTGTGAAAACAATTCACAATTATGATTTTTTTTGTTGTTGTACTGGGGATCAAACTTGGGCCCTTGTGTATCCAAGGTTAGCACGGTACCACTTGAGCTAAATCCCCAGCCCCCACAATTATGATTTTGATGTGGGAGTCATCTTGGATACAGCAAATAGAGTAGAACTATCAGGTGTACATTTTTATTTTAAAACATAATCAGAGGCATCTGTTTTAAAGGAACAGTTCAGTTAGCATTGACAGATGTATGTATTTGGGTAACCTCCATCCCACCAAGATTATTTTAAAATAAATCAGTTATTTGCCATTGATGAGTTTTTATTGTGTTTATTTCTCTGAGTTCTGTTTGGAATACAGATAAAAGAATGTTAATCCTGAAACCTTTTTGAATTTTTTTCATAATGTGGTGGTAGGTTTATTTTAATTTTTTGTTGCTATTGTTTTTGTTTAAGAGAAGGTACATGTGTTTTACATTTAAATTAACAAACTGTAAACTTTGTAACTTTGTAACTTTGGAAATGTTCTTCTCTCGCTTATGGTTGATTTTAAAATAAATTTTTTTGAAGGCTGGGGACTTAGCTCAAGTGGTACTGTGCCTATCTTGGAAGCACTAAGGGCCCAAGTTCGATCCCCAGTACTGCCTACAAATGAAAATAAAATAAAATAAATTTGTGTGGAGGAAATGGAGATTTATTTTTGAATTGATTTTCTTACAGTGAGTTAGCAGTTTGGGTTTATACAGGATTTTTTTATACTTGTGAAAAATCTTAAAATTTTCTGTTAACTTTAATGATGAATTTCCTTCTTCCTTAAAATTTCTAGGAAGACTTTTAAAATTGGAACTATCAATGAGCAGCATAGTTGGAAGTTAGATATAACAGCCTGGAAATACTTGTTAGTTACCTAGAGGTAGACATTTATTCCACTTTGAAATATTTTAGACAAAATAGCAAAGGCATTTGCTGCTATATGATCTCTTTTCTTGCACACCTCTTTTCTGCCTTCTCTCCATTTAAGTTACTCACTTGAGTGATTGACTGTAGGCCCTCTTCAATGGTGCTTACACAAAGTTAGGAACCTGAGATCTTTTATGTGTATTAGAAAAGGGAATACTGCCAAAATCTACTATAAAATCTACAGGGCCTGAATTCCCTCAGAGGAGAGTGAAATGGTCTTTTTTTAGCTTTCTCTTCAGAATCTAAACCAAGTACCACTCTTCATATAACTTCATAGCCAAAGAAATCATATGTGACTAATGCTTTGAAAAGACCTGGTGATCAGATATATTCCACAGCTTGAACTTTAAAAAGTGGTTATTTGTTTGTCTACTTAAAATATCATTTGAGGGAAGAAGTTTCCCCTGTGAGTGCGTTTGCATGGTCTGTTATACTGTTTGGAAAATACAGAACATGTTGAGAAAGATGAAAGTTAAGCATTCATAGCAGACTATACTACCTAGAGGCAATCACTATTAACATTTTAAAAAGTTTTTATGCCTAGGCATTCTATTTTGTATTTCTGTTTCCTTTACAGAGTTGTATTATGCTCTATAATATGAGATACTATTCTAACATTAACATTTCCATGCTATTTCACATTTTTTGGATACTTTGATAACCGTAAACCATGTTGCATTAGATCTAAGAAACTATGAAGTATAAGACATATTCCCACAAGGCAGAAGCACTGCCAGTTAGTGCAGGAGACCCTCAGTTGGAAGACAGGCCTAAGCCTCAGAAGTGTTAATGTATATAAATCACTTCAACACATCTGTAATGTATAGTAATATTATATTAAGTGAATATGTGTCAATTGAATTATTCACCACTTGTAGAAATTCAGATTGTTCTCCATTTTTCACTATTAAACATTGCAGTAAACATTTTTACACATAAAGATAAGTCTTTAATTTTCTAAGGATAGAATGCCAGAGTGGAATTACCTCTGAGTCAGAGACTGTAAACATTTTAAGGTTCTAGAACCATAGGACCAAATTATTATCCAGTTTATATTCCCACCAGTCAATGATAAGGAGGCCTCTTGTACCGCAGTATCTATACAGTTGAGTTATGTCAAAACAATAACAAGAAGCTTTGTTATATGGTGGGCAAAATAGTATTTCACTTTGAGTTTACATTTTTATAATTACAGAGAATGTTTGAACACGTATGGTTTGTTAGCTATATATTTCCTCCTTTGTGATTTTTCTATTACCTGTATATTATTTTCTTAATGCTTTTTTTGTCTGTCTTAAAGAAATCTTCCTCCTTTCCTTCCTTCTATCCTTCCTCCCTTCCTCCCTTCCTTCCTTCCTTCCTTCTTTCATTCCTCCCTCCCTTCCTTCTTTCCTCCCTCCCTTTTTTCCTTCCTCTCTCCCTCCCTCTCTTCCTTCCTTTCTTCCTCTCTCTCTCTCTGTCTCACTCTCCATGTCTCTCTCTGTCTCTCTACCTTTCTCTGCACCGCCCCCCCTTTCTTTCACAGTGCTAGACATTGAAACCAGGGCCTCACACATGCTAAGCAAGCACTCTATCATTGAACTACATACCTGGTCCTACTTTTTTTTTCCTGTTGTTTATTTTCTACATTTTTATTAGTTTGTATTGGTTATAAAGATCAGTGGATTTTATTTTGGCAGATTTGTACTTGCACATACATACTTTGATCATACTCATCTGCTCATTACCCACCCTTACGTGTTCTCCCCTCCCCATTCCCTTTTTCTCACCTAATAATAGTCTTCCTTCCACTTTTCTTTCTTTCTTTTTTAGATTTAGATTTGAGTGATATTTCTCCTTCTGAGTATGGCTTATTTTGCTGAATGTGACGATCTCTGGATCCATCCTTTTTCTGCAGATGACAAAATTTCATTCTTCTTTATAGCTAAACAATACTCCATTGTGTACCTATATGGCATTCACTTTTTTGCATTATCTGTTAATGGGTACCCAGGATGATTCTGTATTTTGGATTTTATTATGCTGCAACAAACATGCCTAGCCTGTGTGAGGCCCTGAGTTTGCAGGAGTCCTTATAGTATGCTGACTCGAGTCCCTCAGAGGGGTACAGCTGGGTCAAACAGTGGCTCTATTTTTAGTGTTTTAAGGAGCCTCCATAGTAATTTCCATCATAACTGTACTAATTTACATTCCTACCAATAGTGTAGGAAGGTCCCCTCACCCTGTATCCTTACTTGCATTTATTGTTTTTGTATTTTTCATGATAGCCATTCTGCCTGAAGTGAGATGGAATCTCATTATAGTTTTGATTTCCAGTTCCCTAATCAGCTCTTGTTTATTCTGAGACAAGATCTTGCTCAGTTGCCCAAGCTGGCCTCAAATTTGAGATCCTGCTACCTCAGCATCCCTAAGCTGGGACCATGGCTGTGTAATACCATGCCTCACAAAGAGGTCTACTTTCATAAGATGCTAACCCTCTGGCCTTAGTATATATTTATATTATAGAATTCTATTTTTGTCTGTAATTTATATTTATTATTTTACCTATAAAAATTCAAATTTTGGGTATTTATTGTACATTTGTATTCCTTATCAACCTTTCATGATTTATTTCACTCCATAAAGTTACATAAATTGACAGGGAGTAGTAGTGGACATCTAGAATCCCAGCATACATGAAGGCTGAGACAGGAGGATTACTGTGAGTTTGAGGGCAGCCTGGGCTACAGTGAGCTCAAGGCCAGCCTGGAATACACAGCAAGAACTTGTCTCAAATACAAAAAAACAGGCCAGGCATGGTAGCTTATGCCTGTAATCCTAACACTCAGGAGGCAGAGGAAGGAGGATTGCTGTGAGTTCAAGGCTTGCCTGGGCTACATAGTGAGCTCAGGGCCAGCCTAAACTACAAAGCAAGATCCTGTCTCAAAAAGCTAAAAAAAACCCAAACAAATAAATGAAAATAATTTTACATCCAGAAATTTGAAATTCACCTATATTAACATCTTTATCTGGGCTGTTCTGTTCCATCTTTCTCTTTTCTTAAGGCGTTGTTACTTGTAGTACTTAATAACTCTTTTGATTTTATTATCTTATCTCAGAAAGATAAATTAAATATATTCCCCAGCATGGTAACACATAATTTGTAATCCCAGCACTTGGAAGGCTGAGGCAGGAGGATTGCTGTGAGTTGAAGACCAGCGTGAATTACAAAGTGAGTTCCTGGGTTACAAAGTGAGTTCAAGGTCAGATTGAGCTATATAGTGAGACTGTCTCAACCCCCCACACACTAAAAATTTTTAATTTATTTACTGAAAGACTTATTTTGGATTTGTGATTGGAACTGTATCAGATCACAAACTTTAGGAGTAATTGACATTTTAATATTCAAATACAAAAGAACTTGAAACCATTGTCCTAGAGAAATACTCTAGGAATACTCTAGAAATACAAACATACAAGTAAACTGGCAAAAGAATTTATGTTACAACAATGTTTGTAATAGTAAACAATAAAAAACCATTAGAACCTGGATAGTCATTCAATAGGATGTTTCATAGGAGACATTCAAGGAGATTACTTCAGTTGATATACTTTCTTTACTTTTTTTTTTTTTTGAGAGAGGGTCTTGCTTTGTAGGTCAGACCGGCTCTGAGCTCACTATGTAGTCCAGGCAAGCCTCGAACTCAGCAATCCTCCTGCCTCTGCCTCCTGAGTGCTGGGATTACAGGTGTGAGCCGCCATGCCCGGCACTGTGGTATGTGGTATTGATGGCTGGTGGGCATGAGTCTCCACACTCAGCATTGTATGTGGTACTGGGATCAAACTCAGTACCTTGCGCTTGCGAGGCAGGCGCTGGAACCACTGAGCTAAATCTCCGGCCCTACTTTGTTTTCTTTGTTTGTTTCTTTTTCTTTATTTTTAATTTTTGGTGGTAGTAGAGATTGGATCCAGGGGCTAAGCACATGCTAAGCAACTGCCCTACCACTGAGCTACATCCCAGCTCTTTTAAATTTTTATTTTGAGACAAGTTCTCACAATTGCCCCACAATGGTCTGGAACTTGTGATCTTCCTGCTTTAACCTCCTGAATACCTGGGATTATACATGCCATCATTCCCAGATCTGTTGTTTTATATATTTAAGCTGGACAGTCAATATATAGGGAACCATTACATGGTTCTGTACTTTTTAAAAAAGTATTTCACTTAAATTTTTATTGTTTAAATATTTGATTTAAATTATTTTAAATTTCATTAGATTAAATATTAAAACAAATTAGGTATTAGGTTAGATTACATTATTTTATTTAAAATACCAAGTAGGGAAAGTCCTACTGAAGGCTGTTAAATTATTATTAATATTATTTTTGTTTGATTTTTTTTGTTGTTTTGTTGTCTTTTTCCTTTTCTTTTGAATTAGGGCCTCAAACTCTGTAGTTCAGGCTAGTCTTAAACTCACTAGGTGGCCTCAGCTGGCTTCAAAATCATGGCATTCCTCCTGCCTCAGGCTCCAAAGTGCTGGTATTACAAGCATATGCTATCATGCTTAGCATTAATATTATTTTTCAGAAATAATTGTATTTATTTATGGGGTACAGTGTGATCTTGTGTTATACATATGCAACCTGCAGTAATTAAATCAAGCTAATTAACCTATCCATCTGCTTATTCACCTACCATTTTTATGGTAAAACATTTGGAATTTACTTAGTTATTTTGAAATATAGAATGCATTGTTATTGATTATAGTCATCCTACTGTTGCCAGATCTCAAAACTAGTCCTTCTGTCTTAAACTTTGTACCCTTCAATTAACAACTCCTTATCCCTTCTCACCTGTCCAGACTCTAGAAACCATCACTCAACTCTGTAGTTTCACCTGCTGTAGATTTCACATATAAGTGAGATTAGTGGTGTTCCTTTCCATGCCTGGCTTATTTCACTTAGCATAATATTCTCCAGACTCATCCATGATGTCACAACTGATAGGAAGTCTCCCTTTTTAATGCTGAGTAGCATTCTGTTATGTCTGCACGGCACATTTTCCTTTCCTCACAGATAGTGCTATACAGTTAGGTTGATTTCCTGCCTTGGCTATTATGAATAATGCTGCAATCAACATAGAAGCGTAGGTAACTTTTCAACATGGTAGTAATACCAGCTCCTTTGGATGCATATCCCAAAGTGGGACTACTAGATCAGTTAGTATTTCTACTTTTAAGGTTTTTTTAGGAATCTTCATACCATTTTCCTTAAACAACTGTAGGAAATGACCTTCTCACCAACAGTGTACAAGAGTTCCCTTGTCTCTGCATCCTCACCGACAACTTGTTGTGTTTCATCCTTTTGACTTTTACCGAGGGCACTCTGGCCAGTCTTCCCATCCCTTTGGAGAAAGTGGTGGGAACACGGCCACACAGATATGTCATCAGAACTGTCAGGAATCAAATAGTCCCTGAGCTTTTCTTCTTTTTCTTTGACCACTCTGATTCAGGTATTTCACTTTATCAGTGTTTCCACTCTTTTTCCTGGATTTCCAGGGTGGTTTCTTTTTTAACTTCTTTAGTTCGGTCCTTGTTTATTTATATTCTCATGTGATGAATTATAGTTGTAGATTCTCACCCTCCCATGTGTTCTGCCACTAACATAAAGGCTTCCTTTCAAGAACTATTTCTGACTTTTTAGCATTAATTTTGTTGAATTTTTCGAGGGTTTGAGTCTCTCTCATCTTTTTGTTAATTTTTAGCAAGTATACATAATCTGTTCACAAATGGATGGCATTTTAGCTGGAGATTTAATTATGAGGTTATAAGCTTCCCCTCCCAGAACTCTGTAGCTTTTTTCCATGCTCTTAGGGAAATCCAAAGTTAACTTGATATTTAATGCTTTCCTGTTGTTTTTGTTGTTAAGATAATTTTATTGGAATGTGCTTTGAGAGAAGAATGTTTCTTTTAAAAGCCATAAGATAGAGTAAATTTTAGGTCTCTCTTGTTTTATTTGACTTTATTTTATTTGAGACAGGATCTTAATATGTAATGTAGGATGGCCTTGAACTCACTGTATAATCCAAACTGGCCTCAAACTCACAGCAGTCCTCCTGCCTCAGCCTCCCAAGTGCTGGGATTATAGACATGTATCACCACACTTGTTTTAGATCTCATCTTCTTTAAAAAAAATTTTTTTTTTTTTGAGACAGGGTCTCACTTTGTAGTTCAGGCTGGCCCTGAGCTCACTATGTAGCCCAGGCAAGCTTTGAACTCAGCAATCCTCCTGTCTCTGCCTCCAATGCTGGGATTACAGGCATGCGCCACCAGGCCCGGCACTGTGGTATGTGGTATTGATTGCTGGTGGGTGTGAGTCACCACGCCCAGCATTGTATGTGGTTACCTGGATCGAACTCAGGGCTTTGCACTTGTGAGGCAGGCGCTGGAACCACTGAGCTAAATCTCCAGCCCTCTTTAAATTTTTTTTTCCAGTGCTACATATTAGGACCTCATGCATGCTAACCAAAGTGCTCTACCACTGAGTTACCTACCCTGGTACTCCTCCCCCATCCATTTTTATTTTATTTTATTTTTTTGCTTTTTGAGACAGGGTCTCGCTTTGTAGTTCAGGCTAGCTCTGAGCTCACTATGTAGCCCAGGCAAAGCCTCGAACTCAGCAATCCTCCTGCCTCTGCCTCCCGAGTGCTGGGATTACAGGCATGAGCCACCACGCCCAGCACTGTGGTATGCGATATTGATTGTTGGTGGGCGTGAGTCTCCACGCCCAGCATTGTATGTGGTTACTGGGGATCGAATTCAGGACCTTGAGCTTGCGAGGCAGGCACTGGAACCACTGAGCTAACCCTCCGCCCCCCCCCATCCATTTTTTTAAGTTTGAATTTTGTTTTGTTTTGTTTTTTGTTTTTGGAGAGAGGGTCCCATTTTGTAGTGCAGACTAGCCCTGAGCTCACTATGTAGCCCAGGCAAGCCTCGAACTCAGCTGGGCAGGCGCCGGAACCTCTGAGCAAAAATCTCTGGCCCATGCATCATTTTTCAATTATCTCTCTTGGCCAACTCTCTTTTGTTGAAATCTTCCCTCCACCTTATTATGTTTGTTGCAGCTTTATAGAAATTAAATTTAGAAGCCAGTTTTTCTATCCAAGACTGCAGAACATTTCTCTCCTTTTTTGTGTTATTTAAAACAAGAGAGGGCCAGAGGGTTACCTTAGTGGTTCTGGCGCCTGCCTCGCAAGTGCAAGGTCCTGAGCTTGATCCCCAGTAACCACATATGCTGGGCATGGAGACTCATGCCCACCAGCAATCAACCAGCAATCAGCACCACATACCACAGTGCTGGGCGTGGTGGCTCACGCCTGTAATCCCAGCACTCAGGAGGCAGAGGCAGGAGGATTGCTGAGTTCGAGGCTTGCCTGGGCTACATAGTGAGCTCAGAGCCAGCCTCAACTACAAAGCGAGACCCTGTCTCAAAAAAAAAAAAAAATGAGAACAAGGGTCAGAGATGTAGCTCAGCGGTTCTGGCACCTGCCTCGCAAGCGCAAGGTCCTGAGTTCGATCCCCAGTAACTACATACAATGCTGGGCATGGCGACTCACGCCCACCAGCAATCAATACTACATCCCACAGTGCTGGGTGTGGTGGCTCACACCTGTAATCCCAGCACTCCGGAGGCAGAGGCAAGAGGATTGCTGAGTTCGAGGCTTGCCTGGGCTTCAGAGTGAGCTCAAAGCCAGCCTGAACTACAGAGCGAGACCCTGTCTCAAAAAAACAGACAAACAAGAGAACAAGGGCTGGGGATTTAGTTTCAGTGGTACCATGCCAACCTTGGATGCACAAGAGCCTGAGTTCAATCCCCGGTACCACATTAAAAAAAAAAAAAAAAGAAAAAAAGAACAAAACTGGTATTTGTTGCTTATTCTGTTTACTCATTCTTGAAGCTGGAAAAGCATAGTAGGACCAGCATCAGCTGACACCTTTTATGGTCCGTGGTCAGACTGAACCCTGCAGAGACAGGCTGATATGTTGGGTGCCTGGGAGGCACTTATCACCTCCTATTGACAGGCTGGACTAACGTGGTGGCTTCTCCTGCTTCTCCTTTCTGCTTTGCTGAAATACAGGGTATAGTGTCCACATTGAATGGAAACATTGTGTATCATAAACATGAACCAATCATAATAAACAATAATAAAATGAAAATGAGGAAAGGGGTTCTGGAGATAGAGGGATGGCAGTGGAGGAAGGGTTGGGGAATAAAAAAGAATCAAGATATGTTCTGTAGGTTTAATGCTATTTATGGTGAATATGAGTTTCATGTGTTAGAAACAGGTACTAGCAAAAAAAATGTTTAAAATATTTACATATGAAAATAATGTACAGCATGGCCCTGAAACTCTTGAGATAGGCTTTATGGAAAAATTACTGTCACCATCTTATTCCAAGAAGACAGCACGTTCAGAAACCTTCCATTTCTTTTGTCCTCACCTTAAGCACTTTGTCTTTGCTATGATAAATGCCAAGAACTAAAGGCTCAGATCAGACAGGAAATGGTACCTAGTAATCTGCAGTCCACAGGTTTACAGCCTATCTACGTTCAACATGTGTGGTATTTCACTTTCAGAATGTCATTTTATAGATGCACCCTCTGGGTGATAACTTCTCAATCTAGTCTGTCCTTCAAGGCTGGATGGGTGCTTAAGTGTTTGGCGTTTAGGTAGCGGGAAGGAAATGACTAGTTCTTGATGGCAAGCTATGGCAATCTGATGCAATGGACTTTTTTTTAATAATGGAAAGATCTATAAAGTTCACTATCACAGGACTAGGTGACAAGGTCATGTAATTGGGAACCAGCACAGCTGCCCAGAGAGTCACAGCAGCCTCAGGGTTGTGGATGATGAAGTGGAGCTCAGCATAGAAGTGGAGCAGGGCTGGCCAGACGTGAGAATGGAGCAGGCAGGGAAGTAATCCTTCAACTGACTGAGGCTTGAATGCTGTGGTTAGAGAGTATGAGTTTTGCTTTCTCTCAAAGAATGAGTTGCATAATTGAATAATAATGATGCTATAAAGTTTAAGATGAGAACCTGGGTGGTGGTTCATGTTGTAATTGCAGCACTTGGAAGCCCGATGCAAAAAGATCATTGCAAATTTGAGACTAGTCTGAGTGGCATAGTGATTTCAAGACTATTCTCCATATCCATTAGCTTTGTTTCCTTTTTTTCATCAAATTTTTTTCTTTCCCTTTTTACCCCACCCCCTTTTCCCTTTGAATATTTTTTTTACTATTTCACAATGCCTATCATACATTTTAGAATTTATTGAAACCTTCAATTCCTCATATCAGAGAAAAGACATGGTATTTATCATCTATGTGTCCTATTTATTTCATTTATGAGTATGTCCTCAATGTACATCCATTTGAGTATAAAGTACTCAAATGTATCATTCTTTGTAGCAGAGTAATACTCCATTTTATTTTAAACACACACACACATGCATCTTCTCCCATTCTCCAGTTCATGGGCATTTTGGTTGTTTACAAGATTTAACTATCATAAACTGAACTGCTATAAACAAGGGTGCACCTATGTCACTGTGATATGAGTCTTTTAACTCTTTTGTGTATGTACCTGGCAGGGGAATAACAGGGTCAAATGGGACCATTAATCCTAATTTTTGTTTGTTTGTTTGTTTTTTTGAGACAGGGTCTCACTTTGTAGTTCAGGCTGGCCCTGAGCTCACTATGTAGCCTAGGCAAGCCTCAAACTCTGCAATCCTCCTACCTCTGCCTCCCGAGTGCTGGGATTACAGGCACAAGCCCAGCACTGTGGTATGTGGTACTGATTGCTGGTGGGCATGAGTCATCATGCCTGGTATTGTTGTATGTGGTTACCGGGGATTGAATCAGGGACTTTGCACTTACTAGGGAGGCGCCAGAACCACTGAGCCAAATCTCTGCCCCTAATCCTAGTTTTCTGAGGAATCTCCACACTGATCTCCATAGTGGTTGTACATGCGAATTAAGTTGGGTCATATACTGGCACAAATTCTCAATGTTGTTTGTGATCACAACATGTATATAAATTGTGCCAATAAAATCAGTTTTTAAAAACAAGATTAAAGATAAGAAAAAAAAAGACCAATTTGAATTTCATAGCAAGACTCTGTCTCAAGAAACCAAAGCCCTGTTCCAGGTTCTCTGCATGTATTTACTCCTGTCAACAGTTGTTATCACCTCATGTATAGATGAGTCTTAGCAAGATCACATAGATATGGGAATCAGCCAGGAAGTAATCAATAGATTTCAATCTGCCCAGTTATCCATGCCTCAGTACCCACCTTCCCCACTACACGTTTTGAAGTTCAGTCTACCTTTATTTATGTTTATATATGTTTATTACAGGGAAGATTTATAAAGAGAAACCTAAGTACATTTTTATAATTTCTCTCCTAAGTTTCATAGAGACAAACACAATGTGATCTAAAAAAAATTGTATCTTTTTGTGCAACCTATACCACCCATGAGGCTCTCCCTGAATTTTATCTTCAGATTCCTTGACAATTTTTTTTTTTTTTTTTGAGACAGGGTCTTGCTTTGTAGTTGAGGCTGGCCCTGAGCTCACTATGTAGCCCAGGCAAGCCTCAAACTCAGCAATCCTCCTGTCTCTGCCTCCCGAGTGCTGGGATTACAGGCGTGAGCCACCACACCCAGCACTGTGATATGTGGTATTGATGGCTGATGGGCATAAATCACCATGCCCAGCATTGTATGTAGTTACTGGGGATCGAACTCAGGACCTTGGGCTTGCGAGGCAGGCGACAGAACCACTGAGCCAAATCACCAGCCCTTACTTGACAATTTTGTGTCAGTTCTCTAGGCTGATTAGATTCTTTATTGTGGTGTTCAAATTTTTCTAGAGAGACAAGTTTCTCTCACATATACCCACCCCATACTAAAGACTCCCTATTGAGAATAGGAAATGTTTTTAAGTTATTGTTTTGTCATAAAAGCATTCACACCAACGGCTTTGGTTTCCAATTACCATTGGAATTCTGATCACAAACAACAAATACTGATTTTGTTACCTGAAGGAATTTATTGAATGGATATCAGGCAGCTCACAGATCTTGCAGAAATCCTGAAGAAACAGATTTGGAAATAAATAGAAATTTAAGAGGATGGGAAATTTGGAACCAAATTTCCAAGCCAAGGTTATAGCCAAAAGAGATGGTTATGGGACTGCTACCAACTACTGTATGCATTTATATATAATATTCTTTCTTCATTGATTAATTATATCATTGTTAATTAAAAAAATGCTGGGAAAAAGCAAAATAACCCAACTCTCCACCAGAGTGTACTGGTAAAATAAATTATATTTCTATATTGGAATACTGTTAATAAAGATATTATAATAGATCTAAACATGTTCATGGAATGATATTCAGGATATAAAAAGTGGAAAAGTTGTCAAATATTATAATTAGTCTTGTTCTAGTTTTTTTCTTAAAAGGCATTTAGCTTTTATACATAGAAAAATTTGAAGGGGATATATCCCAAACTGGTAAATTATCATTCCTGAGCACTTGGGACCTAGAGTTTTGATTCATTATTTTGTATCTCTGTAATATCTGGAATTTTTTGCTAGTACATATAAGCTAATGAACATTCCTTTTCTAGCTGGAGTTTTTTTTTTTTTTTTCTTTTTGAGACAGGGTGTCACTTTATAGTTCATGCTGGCTCTGAGCTCACAATGTAGCCCAGGCAAGCCTCGAACTCAGCAGTCCGCCTGCCTCTGCCTCCCATGTGCTGGGATTACAGGCATGAGTAACCATGCCCAGCACTGTATGTGGTTACTGGGGACTGAACCAGGGACCT